>JAVYJU010000108.1:0-17204 GCA_033032245.1 Poecilia picta | reverse complement strand
TTCAAGTTACAATATGTTTGAAGTTTTTCAGAAGCCAAAACGCTTTATCTCAGCGAAAGAAGTGAAAAATGGATGTCTGCTGATTCTCAGCTGTACATTCAATTTCACATTATTAATGTTGGCAGCTGCAAAATGCTGAGATCATTATATCTGGTTGTTTCACACTGGAATAGGTCTAATTTCAAGTTACAATATGTTTGAAGTTTTCAGAAGCCAAAAACGCTTTATCTCAGCGAAAGAAGTGAAAAATGGATGTCTGCTGATTCTCACTGTACATTCAATTTCGCATATTAGATGTTGGCAGCCAAATGCTAGGATACATTATATCTGGTTGTTTCACACTGGAATCAGTCTAATTTTCAAGTTACAATATGTTTGAAGTTTCAGAAGCCAAAAACGCTTTATCTCAGCGAAAGAAGTGAAAATGGATGTCTGCTGATTCTCAGCTGTACATTCAATTTCACATTATTAGATGTTGGCAGCTCCAACATGCTAGATCATTATATCTGGTTGTTTCACACTGGAATCAGGTCTAATTTTCAAGTTACAATATGTTTGAAGTTTTCAGAAGCCAAAAACGCTTTATCTCAGCGAAAGAAGTGAAAATGGATGTCTGCTGATTCTCAGCTGTACATTCAATTTCACATTATTAGATGTTGGCAGGCTGCAAAATGCTAGATACATTATATCTGGTTGTTTCACACTGGAATCAGGTCTAATTTTCAAGTTTAATATGTTTGAAGTTTTCAGAAGCCAAAAACGCTTTATCTCAGCGAAAGAAGTGAAAAATGGATGTCTGCTGATTCTCAGCTGTACATTCAATTTTCACATTATTAGATGTTGGCAGGCTGCAAAATGCTGAGTAGCATTATATCTGGTTGTTTCACACTGGAATCAGGTCTAATTTATCAAGTTACAATATGTTTGAAGTTCTCAGAAGCCAAAAACGCTTTATCTCAGCGAAAGAAGTGAAAATGGATATCTGCTGATTCTCAGCTGTACATTCAATTTTCACATTATTAGATGTTGGCAGCTGCAAAATGCTGAGATCATTATATCTGTTGTTTCACACTGGAATCAGGTATAATTTTCAAGTTTAAATATGTTTGAAGTTTTCAGAAGCCAAAAACGCTTTATCTCAGCGAAAGAAGTGAAAAATGGATGTCTGCTGATTCTCAGCTGTACATTCAATTTTCAGCATTATTAGATGTTGGACAGCTCCAACATGCTAGGATACATTATATCTGGTTGTTTCACACTGGAATCAGGTCTAATTTTCAAGTTACAATATGTTTGAAGTTTCAGAAGCAAAAACGCTTTATCTCAGCGAAAGAAGTGGAAAAATGGATGTCTGCTGATTCTCAGCTGTACATTCAATTTTCTGCATTATTAGATGTTGGACAGCACCAACATGCTAGGATACATTATATCTGGTTGTTTCACACTGGAATCAGGTCTAATTTTCAAGTTACAATATGTTTGAAGTTCTCAGATGCCAAAAACGCTTTATCTCAGCGAAAGAAGTGAAAATGGATGTCTGCTGATTCTCAGCTGTACATTCAATTTTCAGCATTATTAGATGTTGGCAGGCTGCAAAATGCTAGAATACATTATATCTGGTTGTTTCACACTGGAATCAGGTCTAATTTTCAAGTTACAATATGTTTGAAGTTTTCAGAAGCCAAAAACGCTTTATCTCAGCGAAAGAAGTGAAAAATGGATGTCTGCTGATTCTCAGCTGTACATTCAATTTTCAGCATTATTAGATGTTGGACAGCTCCAACACAGCTAGATACATTATATCTGGTTGTTTCACAATGGAATCAGGTCTAATTTTCAAGTTACAATATGTTTGAAAGTTTTCAGAAGCCAAAAACGCTTTATCTCAGCGAAAATGTGAAAAATGGATGTCTGCTGATTCTCAGCTGTACATTCAATTTCAGCATTATTAGATGTTGGACAGCACCAACATGCTAGGATACATTATATCTGTTGTTTCACACTGGAATCAGGTCTAATTTACAAGTTACAATATGTTTGAAGTTCTCAGAATGCCAAAAACGCTTTATCTCACGAAAGAAGTGAAAAATGGATGTCTGCTGATTCTCAGCTGTACATTCAATTTTCAGCATTATTAGATGTTGGCAGGCTGCAAAATGCTAGGATACATTATATCTGGTTGTTTCACACTGGAATCAGGTCTAATTTTCAAGTTACTAATATGTTTGAAGTTTTCAGAAGCCAAAAACGCTTTATCTCAGCGAAAGAAGTGAAAAATGGATTCTGCTGATTCTCAGCTGTACATTCAATTTTCAGCATATTAGATGTTGGCAGGCTGCAAAATGCTAGATACATTATATCTGTTGTTTCACACGGAATCAGGTCTAATTTTCAAGTTACAATATGTTTGAAGTTTTCAGAAGCCAAAAACGCTTTATCTCAGCGAAAGAAGTGAAAAATGGATGTCTGCTGATTCTCAGCTGTACATTCAAATTTCAACATTATTAGATGTTGGCAGGCTGCAAAATGCTAGATGCATTATATCTGGTTGTTTCACACTGAATCAGGTATAATTTTCAAGTTACAATATGTTTGAAGTTTTCAGAAGCCAAAAACGCTTTATCTCAGCGAAAGAAGTGAAAAATGGATGTCTGCTGATTCTCAGCTGTACATTCAATTTTCAGCATTATTAGATGTTGGACAGCTCCAACACCTAGGATACATTATATCTGGTTGTTTCACAATGGAATCAGGTCTAATTTCAAGTTACAATATGTTTGAAGTTTTCAGAAGCCAAAAACGCTTTATCTCAGCGAAAGAAGTGAAAAATGGATGTCTGCTGATTCTCAGCTGTACATTCATTTTCAGCATTATTAGATGTTGGACAGCTCCAACATGCTAGATACATTATATCTGGTTGTTTCACACTGGAATCAGGTCTAATTTACAAGTTACAATATGTTTGAAGTTTTCAGAAGCCAAAAACGCTTTATCTCAGCGAAAGAAGTGAAAAATGGATGTCTGCTGATTCTCAGCTGTACATTCAATTTTCACAATTATTAGATGTTGGCAGGCTGCAAAATGCTGAGATCATTATATCTGGTTGTTTCACACTGGAATCAGGTGTAATTTTCAAGTTTTAATATGTTTGAAGTTTTCAGAAGCCAAAAACGCTTTATCTCAGCGAAAGAAGTGAAAAATGGATGTCTGCTCATTCTCAGCTGTACAATCAAATTTTCAACATTATTAGATGTTGGCAGGCTGCAAATGCTGAGATGCTTATATCTGGTTGTTTCACACTGGAATCAGGTTAATTTACAAGTTACAATATTTTGAAGTTCTCAGAAGCCAAAAACGCTTTATCTCAGCGAAAGAAGTGAAGAATGATATCTGCTGATTCTCAGCTGTACATTCAAATTTCAACATTATTAGATGTTGGCAGCTCAAATGCTGAACATTATATCTGTTGTTTCACACTGATCAGGTATAATTTTCAAGTTACAATATGTTTGAAGTTTTCAGAAGCCAAAAACGCTTTATCTCAGCGAAAGAATGAAAAATGGATGTCTGCTGATTCTCAGCTGTACATTCATTTTCGCATTATTAGATGTTGGACAGCACCAACATCTAGGATACATTATATCTGGTTGTTTCACAATGGAATCAGGTCTAATTTCAAGTTACAATATGTTTGAAGTTTCAGAGCCAAAAACGCTTATCTCAGCGAAAGAAGTGAAAATGGATGTCTGCTGATTCTCAGCTGTACATTCTATTTCGCATTATAGATGTTGGACAGCCCAACATGCTAGGATACATTATATCTGGTTGTTTCACACTGGAATCAGTCTAATTTCAAGTTACAATATGTTTGAAGTTTTCAGAAGCCAAAAACGCTTTATCTCAGCGAAAGAAGTGAAAAATGGATGTCTGCTGATTCTAGCTGTACATTCAATTTCACATTATTAGATGTTGGCAGGCTGCAAAATGCTGGATACATTATATCTGGTTGTTTCACACTGGAATCGGTCTAATTTTCAAGTTTTAATATGTTTGAAGTTTTCAGAAGCCAAAAACGCTTTATCTCAGCGAAAGAAGTGAAAAATGGATGTCTGCTATTTCAGCTGTACATCAATTTTCAACAATATTAGATGTTGGAAAGTTGAAGTTCTAAGCAAAAACGCTTTTCTCAGCGAAAGAAGTGAAATGATATTGTATTCTCAGTACACAATTTCGCATTATTAATTTGGACAGCTCCAACATGAGATCATTATATCTGTTTTCAATGGAATAGTCTAATTTCAAGTACAATAGTTTAATTTCTAGAGCCAAAAACGCTTTTTCAGCGAAAGAATGAAGTTTCGATCCAGCTGTACATCAAATTTCAACATTATAGATGTTGGATCCATGCATCATTAATATTGTGTTGACAGAACACACTAGATACATTATTTTGTTTCAGAACAACTTTTCAGTAAAATGTGAAGTTTCGATGCCAGCTTACTCATAGAATGAATTGATGCTCTGATCTCAGTACATTCATTTCACATAAATGTGAAGTAAATCAATATTTATGTGTCACACGGATCAGCAAAGTAAAATGTGTTTGATTTTCAGACAAAACGTTTTCACAAAGAATGAAATGATGCTGCTGATTTAGCTGTCTTCAATTTCAAATTTAGATGTTGAGTCAAAGCAAAACTTATACGTGTTTCAACTGGATGCTATTTCAGTTAAATTAATTTCAAAAAAAAGTTGCTGCAAAAATGAGGATTTATCTCGTTACAATCAATTTCACATTAGTTTACTCAAATTTAGTCAATATTTGTTTTCAAGAAACGGTTATTACAAGTAATATGTTTGAATTCTCAAGCCAAACAATTCAGCAAGAATGAAGATGGAACTGCATCCAGCTGTACATTAAATTTTTTAATGTTCAGGTCAAATTTATCATTATTCTGTTGTTGCCAAAACTGGATGCATAAGTTATGTTTCATCTCAATGTAATTTTCAATACAATAATAGATTTTTCAGGCGAAAAATGTAAGAAAGGATGATATTGTTCTCACTGAATTCTAATTTTCATTTATATTTGAAGTTCAAACCAAAAAAAAAAAAAAAAAAAAAAAAAAAAAAAAAAAAAAAAAAAAAAAAAAAAAAAAAAAAAAAAAAAAAAAAAAAAAAAAAAAAAAAAAAAAAAAAAAAAAAAAAAAAAAAAAAAAAAAAAAAAAAAAAAAAAAAAAAAAAAAAAAAAAAAAAAAAAAAAAAAAAAAAAAAAAAAAAAAAAAAAAAAAAAAAAAAAAAAAAAAAAAAAAAAAAAAAAAAAAAAAAAAAAAAAAAAAAAAAAAAAAAAAAAAAAAAAAAAAAAAAAAAAAAAAAAAAAAAAAAAAAAAAAAAAAAAAAAAAAAAAAAAAAAAAAAAAAAAAAAAAAAAAAAAAAAAAAAAAAAAAAAAAAAAAAAAAAAAAAAAAAAAAAAAAAAAAAAAAAAAAAAAAAAAAAAAAAAAAAAAAAAAAAAAAAAAAAAAAAAAAAAAAAAAAAAAAAAAAAAAAAAAAAAAAAAAAAAAAAAAAAAAAAAAAAAAAAAAAAAAAAAAAAAAAAAAAAAAAAAAAAAAAAAAAAAAAAAAAAAAAAAAAAAAAAAAAAAAAAAAAAAAAAAAAAAAAAAAAAAAAAAAAAAAAAAAAAACCCCCCCCCCCCCCCCCCCCCCCCCCCCCCCCCCCCCCCCCCCCCCCCCCCCCCCCCCCCCCCCCCCCCCCCCCCCCCCCCCCCCCCCCCCCCCCCCCCCCCCCCCCCCCCCCCCCCCCCCCCCCCCCCCCCCCCCCCCCCCCCCCCCCCCCCCCCCCCCCCCCCCCCCCCCCCCCCCCCCCCCCCCCCCCCCCCCCCCCCCCCCCCCCCCCCCCCCCCCCCCCCCCCCCCCCCCCCCCCCCCCCCCCCCCCCCCCCCCCCCCCCCCCCCCCCCCCCCCCCCCCCCCCCCCCCCCCCCCCCCCCCCCCCCCCCCCCCCCCCCCCCCCCCCCCCCCCCCCCCCCCCCCCCCCCCCCCCCCCCCCCCCCCCCCAAAAACGCTTTATCTCCGAAAAAAGTGAAAAATGGATTTGTTTTTCCAGTGTACTTTCAATTTTCAGCATTTTAGTGTTGGACGCTCCCCACTAGGAACATTATATTTGGTTGTTTAAAAGGGAAAAGGTCTAATTTTAAAGTTACAATATTTTTAAAGTTTTCAAAACCCAAAAAAACCCCTTATCTCAGCAAAAGTAAAAAATGGATGTCTGTGATTTCAGTGAATTCATTTTCCATTTTAGATGTTGGCCAGCACAATGTGGATCTTTTTAACGGTTGTTTCACACTGGAATCGGGTTAATTTAAAATTTACTTTGTTGGAAGTTTTAAAAAAAACCTTTTCCAGGGAAAAAAGGAAAATTTGGAATTTTTGCTTTAGCTGTCAAACAATTTTGCTTAAAATTTGGGGCACGGCAAAATGCGGAATTCCTTTTTCTTTTTTCCCCCTAAAATAAAGGTTTTTTTAAACCCCAAAACATATTTTAAATTTGAAAAAAAACCCTTTTAATCCAGGGAAAAAAGGAAAAAGGGATTCTTGTTTGTTTGCTGTAAAAACAATTTTAAGCTTAAAAATTTGGGAAGTTAACATGGGGAAAAACCATATCATTTTTTCACTTTCGCCTAAATTTAAAGAATTTTTGGTTTGAAAATTCAAAAATTTACTGGAAAAATTAAAATTACCTGATTCCAGTGTAAACAACCAGATAAAATTGGGGGATTTTGGGCGGGCCTCCCAAAATCTAATAATTAAAATTGGGTTTTTTCAGGGGGAAAAGTCGGGTATAATTTTTAAAATTTTTTTCAAAAAGAAAAACGCTTTTTTTCGGAAAAAAAAAAAAAATTGGAAAATTAAACTTGTTCCAGTGTAAAAAACCCAATTTTGATTTTTAATTTTTGGGCAGCCTCCAACATCTATATTTTTAAATTTTGTTTTTACATTGGAAAAATCAAAAAGAATATTTTTTTCATTCCCCTTTCCTGGAGAAAGGTTTTGGTTTCTGTCTTTCAAAAAATATTTTAAACTTAAAATTAGATTTCCAGGGTGAAAAAACGATTTTGCATTAATTTGGGTTTTTTCCCGGGAACATTTTTAAATTTTTAAATTTTTAAATTTTTCAGTAAAAAATTTTATCAGCAAGAAAAATTTCCCTTTTTTTACTTCTTTTCCTTTTAAGGGTTTGGCCTGAAAAATTTAAATATTAAATCGGGGTTTTGCCCTGTTTCCCGGGTTAAAACAATTGAAAAATTTTTTGAATTTTTAAAAGTCCAAAAAATTTTAAAAATCTGGAAAAAAAAAAAGGGAAGTCTGGAACCCACCCGGACATTTTTTTTTAAACCTTTTTTAGAAAAGCTGGGGTAAAAAACTTCCTTTAATTTTGGGTTTTTAACTTGGTAAATTTAAAAGAAAATTGTTTAAGTTTTAAATACAAAAAAATTTTACCCTTAGAAAAGGTTTGGTGCGGTTCCCATTTTAAATTAATTTTAAAATTTTTAAAATTTTCGGGTGAAAATCGGGGCAAACCCTTTTTTCCTTCATCTTTTCGTGAATTGGGGGTTTTTTTGGCCAAAAAACCCTTTAAAACTACGAATTAAAATTTTTGGACCTAAATTCTGTGTTTTAAAAAACCCAATTAGATTTGGGGTAAATCCTAGCATTTTTGGTTTTTTCCAACAATTAATTTTTTCGGGAAATAGGTTTGAAAGTTTTCAGAAGAAAAAACCTTTTTAATTTTTCGCAAAAGAAAAAAAAGGTTTGGGGTTCTGGGGAACTTCTTTTTCCTTTATTTGGGCACTTGTAAATTTTTACCTTTTTTCCAGGGGAAAACACAATTTAATTGAAATTTGAAGTTTTGGCCCAAAACATTCTAAAAAGTAAAAAAGGGTTTTGTCCCCCCGGGGTGAAATAATTTTACCTTTATTTTCATTTCTTTGCTGGGGATAAAGGGGTTTTTTTCCCCTAAAAACCTTAAAATTTTTTAAAATTGGGAAAAATTTTGGGCCCCAAAAATCCGGGGGTGAAAAACCAGAAAAATTAATTTAACTTTTGATTTTTGGCGGTCCAAAAAAATAATGCTTTTTTGGGTTTTTTCCCCACGGGAAAATGGGAAAAATTTTCAATTTCTTTTTATTTTTCCCGGAGAAAAACGTTTTTTTTGGAAAGAATTAAAAATATTTGGAAAAACTTGAAAATTTAAAATTAACGTTTAGTGTTGAATCAAACAGATTTTAATATTCGGTTTTTCACCGGGAAATCTTTTTAATTTTTAAAATGTTTGAAGGTTTTCAGAACCAAAAACCTTTTTCACGAAAAAATAAAAGGGCGCTTTTGGGCTTCTTAAATTTTTAAAACTTTAAATTTAAAAATTGGAAAATTTTGGTTTTCCAGGGGAAAAACCAACCTTTTTTAAAATTGTTCTGAATTTTCAGGCCAAAATTTTATTTGCGAAAATTAAAAATTAATTTTGGAAAACCCAGCGAATTTAAATTTTTCACCTTTTTGGGGAAACCCCCAAAGCTTTTTTGTTTCGGGGAAACCTTAAATTTTTCAATTAATTGTTTAAAATTTTAAAAACCCTTTAATTCAGGGTGAAAAAATGGATTTGCTCATTTTTCAGCTGGTAAAATTTTTAAATTTTAAATTTGGGGATGAAAATGGGAATCAAGTCTTTTTTTCCCTTTCCTTCGGTTTTTTAAGATAATTTTTTTGGGTTTTTTCTGAAAAACCCTTTCCCCAGATTAAAATTGAAAATTTAGGCCTGATTCCAGTGTAACAACCTTATAGATTTTAACAGCTTTGGGTGGTCAAATCAAATTTTAAGGGCAAGAAATTTTAATTTATTTTAATTTTTAAGAATCAAAAACCGTTTAAATTTTTCGCGAAAATAAAAGGGTTGTTTGGGTTCCTGAAAATTCTTTTAACATTTTAAATTTTTGGGAAATAAAATTAAAACCTGATTCTTTTTTTAAAACAAACCAGTTAAAATTTTCCCTTTCTTGTTTGGGTTTTTGGCCCAAAACCCCTTAATTGCGAAAATTAAAAATGAATTTTGGGAAAATTTCCAGCAAATTAAATTTTCACTTTTTTCGGTGGGAAATAAACGGTTTTTCCACTAAAAGAAAATTTCAAAAAATTGTTTTGAAATTTTAAAACCAAAAAACCATTGGAAAAAAGTAAAAAGGGTTTTCTGTTTGTTTTTGCTGTCAAATTTTCCAACTTATTAAGGGGCGGGGAAAAAAGAATGTTAAAGCGGGAAGGAATCAGGACAATTATTTTTAAAATTTTTTAAATTTTTAAGGCCGTTTTTTGGCTTTTTCCCGGGAAAACTTTTTTAAACATTTATTTTAACTTGAAAAATTAGATGAATTTTTAAGTTTTTAAACTAACCGGGTCTAATTTTCTTACTTGGGTTTGGTTTTGTCCAAAAATTTTTAATTTGCTAAAAAAGGGAATGTTTTAACCCCCAGTTAAAAATTTTTCCAAAATTTTTTTTTTCGCTGAGATAAACGGTTTTTTTTGGCCTTTCTAAATTTTCAAAATATTTTAAATTTGGAAAAAATCTTTTCCAGGGAAAAATGAAAAAGGTTTCTGCTTTTTCTGCCTGAAACTTTCATTTTCAGTTAAAAATTTGTTGGGACAAGTTAACGGGAAAGGAAACTTTTCCTTTTTCCCCCTTTCTTTTTCGTTAAATAAAGGGTTTTGGCCAAAAACCAAAAATTTATTAAAAAATTAAAAAATTGGACCTGTTTCCAGTGAAAAACTTTAAATTTTAATTTTTAGATTTTGCACCCTCCCAACATCTAAAAACTTAAATTTTTTTTCCCTGGAATCGGGCTTTTTTTAAATTCCTTTGCTAAATTTTTAAACCCCGTTTTTTTTCCAAAAAATTAAAAAATTTTGGAATTGCTTGCTGATTCCAGTGTAAAAAAATTTTTTAAAATTTTATTAGATTTTGAAAGGCTCCCAAAATTTGCGGGAAAAAATGGTTTTTTTCACCTGGAATCAGGCCCCTTTTTTTAAATTAAACTTTTTTTTAAGGGTTTTGGCCTAAAATTTAAAACCAGTTAAAATTAAAAAATTTGGAACCCTGTTTCCGGGTTGTACATACCTATTTTTTCTGCATTTTGGCCCCCGGGCAACCTTTTAATTCCCTGGAAATAATTTTTTTACACTGAAATCAAAAAAGACATTTTTTTTAAAAGTTTTTTTCCGGAAAAAAAACGTTTTCATCGGAAAGAATTAAAAAATATTTGTAACTTTTAAAAATTTTTATTTTTTTTGGGGGCCCCCAGGTGAAAAATGGGGATAAATTTACCCTGGGTTGGGGTTTCCCAACACTAAAATCAGGCAATTTTAAAGTTTAAATTTTTGAAGTTTCAGAAGAAAAAACCTTTTTTCCACCGGGTGAAAAAGGTTTCTGGCTTTTTTAAAATTTCAAACTTTATTGGAAACTTGAAAAATTAGACCTTTTTCCCGGGTTGCAACCAGAAAAAAATTTTTAAAATTTCCAATTGTTTGGGAAGTTCCCTAAACCAAAAAGGCTTTAATTGGAAAAGAAGTAAAAGAAGGGGCAGCTTTTTCCAAATTTTTTTTCACTTTTTTTGGGGAATAAATTAAGCTTTTTGGGTTTTTAAAAAATTTACCAAAATTTTAATTACTTGGGTTAAATTTTTAGAAAAAAAAGGGGTTTATCTAACCAAAGAAAAAAAGGGTTTTCTCGATTTTCCTGCCTAAAAATTAAAACTTAAAATTTGGCGGGAAAATAAAATTTGCATTAAAATTTGCAGGACATCCAATTTTCTTCTTTTTGGTTTTGGAAAAGGTTTTTTTTTCCGAAAAATTAAAAATTTTTTAAAACTGAAAATTTTTTTAGCCTTATTAGTTTTGGAAAAAAACCGGGAAAATTAAGGGGAAAATCTCAGGCTTTTTTTTAAAGTTCCAAATTTTTTAAATTTGTGAAAAATTTATTTCGGGAAAAGAAAAAAAAGGAGATCCATTTTTCACTTTTTTCGCTGAGAAAAAGCTTTTTTTGGCATCTGAGAATTTCCCCAAACATTTTGTAACTTGAAATTAGCCGATTCCATGTGAAACAACCAATATAATGTATCCGGGTGTTGGGGCGTCCAACATCTAAAAATGCAAAAATTTGAATTTTACAGCTGAGAATCACGAACCCTTTTTTCCCTCTTCTTTCGCTGGTTTAAAGCGTTTTTGGCTTTGAAAATTCAAACATATTGTAACTTTAAAATTAAAGACCTATTCCAGGTGAAAAAACCCCAGATATAATGCCCCTAGCATTTTGGGCCCAACTTTCTAATAAGGGAAAAAAATTTAAAATTTTCAGCTGAAATCAGCAGACATTTTTTTCACTCTTTCGCTGAGAAAAAGGCGTTTTTGGGCTTCTGAAAATTTAAAACTATTGTAATTTAAAAAATTTAGACCAAATTCCAGTGTGAAACAACCAGATAAATGTTCTTAGCATTTTGGAGCGCCCAACATCTAAAAAATGCTGAAAATTGAATGTACAGCTGAGAATAACAGATATCCATTTTTCACTTCTTTGCTGAGTTTTAAAGTTTTTTTGGCTTCTGAGAACCAAACATATTTAACTTAAAAATTTATCCCTGATTCCATGTGAAAAAACCCAAGATAAAAAGAATCTAAGCTTTTTTGCAGCCTCCCAAACCATCTATTAATGTTAAAAATTTTTTGTACGCTGAGAATAAGAAGAATCCATTTTTCACTTTTTTTCCTAAATTTTAAAACCCGTTTTTGGCTTCTAAAAAATTCAAACTTTTAAAAAAACTTTTTTTTTAAACCCTTTGTTCCATGTGAAAAAACCCAGATAAAAAAGGACCCTAAAAATTTTGCACCCTGCCAACTTCTAAAAATTGTTGAAAATTAAATTGTACAGCTGAGTTTTCAGTGTCCTTTTTTTCCCCTTTTTTCCTGAGATAAACGTTTTTGGCTTCGAAAAATTAAAAACTTTTTTAAATTTGAAATTTTAGACCGGATTCCAGTGGGGAAAAAAACCAGATATAATTTTTTCCAATTTTGGCTGCCAAACATCAAAAATTGCAAAAAATTTAAAATGTACAGCTGAAAATTTCAGCAGAATCCTTTTTCCCACTTTTTTTTTTTTTTTTTTCGTGAGAAAAGCGTTTTTGCTTCTGAAAACTTCAAAATTTTGGTAACTTGAAAAAAAGACCTGTTTCCCAGGGTAAAACCAACCCGATGAATGACCCTAATTTTTGGGAGCTGCCAAAACATCTAAAAAGGTTTAAAAAGGGGAATGTAAGCGAGAATCGGGAGACTCCTTTTTTCATTTTCTTTCGCTGAAAAAAGCTTTTTTTGGCTTCTAAAAAATCAAAAATATTGTAATTTAAATTTTTAAACCCTGATTCCGGTGAAAAAACCAGATAAAATGATCCTATTTGGGACCCTGCCAACATCTAAAAATGTTAAAAATTTAAATGTACGCTGAGAATAAAGCAGCCCTTCCATTTTTCATTCTTTCGTAAGTTAAACTTTTTTTTGGCTTTGTAAATTTAAAACATATTGTAACTTAAAAATTAGCCCTTTTCCCTTGTGAAACAATGAATAAATGTATCCTAGCCAGGGGGGGAAGCTGCCAACACCCAATTTAATTGCTAAATTTTTGGGAAGGGACAGTAGAATCGGCAACATCATTTTTCATTTTCTTTCGCTGAGAAAAAGCTTTTTTGGCTTCGAAAACTTAAAAAATTTTAAAAATTAAAAAATTGGGCCGATTCCCAGTGGGAAACAACCGATATAAGGATCTAGCATTTTGCAGCCTGCCAAAAATTAAAAATTGCTGAAAATTGAATAAAAACAGCTGGAAAATTCAGAGACACCCCTTTTTCATTTTCTTTCGCTGAGTTTAAAGCTTTTTTGGGCTCAAAAACTTAAAAACATATTGTAATTTAAAAAATTAGACCTTTTTCCCGTGTGAAAAAACCAGAATAATGAACCGGGCTTTTTGGGGCCCCCTGAAACATTTAAAAAATTTTAAAAAATTTTAAAATTTACAGCTGAAAATCAGCAGACATCCTTTTTTCACTTCTTTGCAAGATGGGGGTTTTTTGGGTTCCTAAAACTTCAAACAATTTTTAAATTTTGAAAAAATTAAACCTGTTCCATGTAAAAACAAAAAAAAAAAAAAACCCCAAAAAAAATTTTTAAGTTTTTTGGGTTTTTACCCTGCCCAACTTTAATAATGTGAAAATTAAATTTTCAGCTGAGAATCACAGACCAACCAGTATAATATCTAAATTTTTTTCGCCTCCCAAACATCTAAAAATTTAAAAATTGAATTACACTGAAACACAACATCCTTTTTTCACTTTTTTTCGCTGAATAAACTTTTTTGTTTCTAAAATTTCAACATATTTAATTTAAAAAAATTAACCTATTCCCAGGTGAAAAAACCAGAAAATATCTACATTTTCCCTCCAACATCAAATATGCTGAAAATTAAAGTACAAAAAAACAGACATCCTTTTTTTCATTTCCCTTTTCGCGGAATAAAGCTTTTTGCTTCGAAACTTCAAACATTTTTAAAACTTGAAAATTAACCTGATTCCATTGAAACAAAAAAAATGACCCTCATTTTTGGCCCCTTCCAACACAAATAATTAAAAATTTAATTACACTGAAACCCAAAACACCTTTTTCATTTCTTTCGTGAGAAAACTTTTGCTTCTGAAAACTTCAAACTATTGTAACGAAATTAACCGATTCCAGGAAAAAACCAATATAATGTTCCTCCTTTGGGGCCCTCCAACATCTAATTTTAAAATTGAAGAATAAAAAAAAAAAAAAAAAAAAAAAAAAAAAAAAAAAAAAAAAAAAAAAAAAAAAAAAAAAAAAAAACCAAAACAAAATTATTGACTAGTTTTGCGCCCCAAATCTAAAAAGTTAAATTTTAATTACAGCGGAAAATCAGCAAATCCATTTTTCACTTTTCGCTAAAAAGGTTTTTGGCTTTAAAAATTCAAACATATTAATTTTAAATTTAGACCGTTCCGTGTAAAACAACAGATATAATTACATTTTAGGCCCCAACTCTTTTAAGTTAAAAATTTGAATTAACGAAATGCAAATTCCTTTCACTTCTTTCCTAAGAAAGGTTTTGGCTTCGAAACTTCAAACTATTGTAATTTTAAAAATTTTCCCTATCCATTGAAACACCAATATAACTCTATTTTTGCAGCCTCCAAAATTAAAATTTAAAATTAAATTCCTAAATACAGAACCCTTTTCACTTCTTTCGGGGAAATAAAGCTTTTTGGCTTCTAAAATTTAAAAACATTTTTATTTTAAATTAACCATTCCATTTGAAACCCCAATTAAGACCCTACATTTTGGACGCCAACATTAAAAATTTGGAAAATTTTAAATTACACCTAAATACAGAATCCATTTTTCCTTCTTTCCTGAAAAAACCTTTTTCTTCTAAAACTTAAAACATTTTAAAACTTAAAAAATTAACCTATTCCAGTGAAACAACCCGATAAAATATCCAGTTTTTTGCACCTCCAACATTAATTTTAAAATTTGTTTTCCCCTTGAATACAAATCCTTTTTAATTTTTTTCCTGGAAAAGCTTTTTTGGTTTCAAAAACTTAAAACATTTTTAAACCTTGAAAATTAAACCCGATTCCATTGAAAAAACCCAATATTTTTATCCACATTTTGACTGCCAAACATCAAAAATGCAAAAAATTTGAAGTACACGAAATCCAACATCCTTTTTTCCTTCTTTCGTAAAAAAGCTTTTTGGGGTTCGAAAATTAAAAACTTTTAATTTAAAAAATTAAAACCTGACCTGAAAAAACCCAGATATTTTTCCTAGTTTTGCGTCCAACTCAATAATGCTAAATTTTAATTACCTAAAATACAACATCCTTTTTCCTTCTTTCGCTAAATAAACGTTTTTTTTCTGAAAACTTAAAAACATTTTTAAACAAAATTAACCGATTCCAGGGAAAAAACCCCAATAAAATGATCCGCTTTGCACCTGCCAACATCAATATGCTGAAAATTAAATGTACACTAAATAGCAACCCTTTTCACTTCTTTCGCTAAAAAATTTTTTTGCTTCAAAAAATTTAAAAACATTTTTTAACTTAAATTAACCTTTCCAGGGGAAACAACCAATAAAGTTTCCCATTTTCCCGCCAACACAATATGCTAAAATTAAATTACAGGGAATCCAGACATCCTTTTCACTTCTTTCCAGATAAACGTTTTTTCTAAAAATTTCAAACATATTAAAACAAAAAATTTAACCCGTTTCCATTGAAACAAAGAATAATTACCACATTTTTGGGCGCCAAACATCTAAAAGCAAAAATGAAGTACACGAAATCACAAACACCCATTTTCACTTCTTCCTAAAAAAGGTTTTTGCTTCTAAAAATTTCAAACATTTTAAATTTGAAAATACCTATTTCCATTAAAAAAACAATATAATATCCTCATTGGGGCTGCCAAATCTAAAAATTTAAAATTGAATTAACGAAATCACAAATCCTTTTTTCCTTCTTTGCAAAACTTTTTGGGGTTTCTGAAACTAAACTATTGTAACTTAAATTAACCTGATTCCATTAAAAACAGTTTAATGCATCCCCAGCATTTGAGCTGCCAACACTAATAATTTAAAAAAATTGTACAGCGAGAAATCAGACCCCATTTTTCACTTCTTTCGTTTTTAAAAAACGTTTGCTTCAAAAACTTCAAACATATTTAACTAAAATTTACCTTTTTTCCGGGTGAAAAAAACCAATAAAATTCTCGCATTTGCAGCCTGCCAACATCTAAAAAGTTTGGCTCTAAAAACTTAAAAAAATTTTGAACTTGAAATTTAAACCCGATCAGTGAAACAACAAATAAGACCCTACTTTTGACCCTGCCAACATCTAATTTTTGGAAATTTTGAATTACAGTGAAACAACATCCTTTTTTCCTTCTTCCTGAGATAAACGTTTTGGTCTGAAATTTTCAACATATGAACTTGAAAAATTAGACCTGATTCCTGAAACCCAAATATAATGACCTAGTTTTGACCCTCCAACATCAAAAAATGTGAAATTAAATGTACCTGAGAATCACAGACATCCATTTTCACTTCTTTCGCTGAGAAAGCTTTTTGGCTTCTGAAACTTAAATTTTGTAATGAATTAACCCTGATTCCGGGGTTGAAAAAACCCAAATTAAGTTTAGTTTTTTGGCCCGGCCAAAATTTAATAATTTGAAATTGATTTACAGTAGAATCAGACACCTTTTTTTCCCATTCTTTCGCTGAGAAAAAGCGTTTTTGGCTTCTGAAAACTTCAAACATATTGTAACTTGAAAATTAGACCTGATTCCAGTGTGAAACAACCAGATATAATGTATCCTAGCATGTTGGAGCTGTCCAACATCTAATAATGCTGAAATTGAATGTACAGCTGAGAATCAGCAGACATCCATTTTTCACTTCTTTCGCTGAGATAAAGCGTTTTTGGTTCTGAAACTTCAAACATATTGTAACTTGAAATTATACCTGATTCCATGTGAAACAACCAGATATAATGCATCTCAGCATTTTGCAGCCTGCCAACATCTAATAATGTTGAAATTGAATGTACAGCTGAGAATCAGCAGAATCCATTTTCACTTCTTTCGCTGAGATAAAGCGTTTTTGGCTTCTGAAAACTTCAAACATATTGTAACTTGAAAATTAGACCTGATTCCAGTGTGAAACAACAGATATAATGTATCCTAGCATTTGGAGCTGCCAAATTAATAATGCTGAAAATTGAATGTACAGCTGAGAATCAGCAGACATCCATTTTTCACTTCTTTCGTGAGATAAAGCGTTTTTGGCTTCTGAAACTTCAAACATATTGTAACTTGAAATTAACCTGTTCCATGTGAAACAACAGATATAATGATCTAGCATTTGGCTCCAACATTAATAATGTTGAAAATTGATGTACAGCTGAAACAGCAGACATCATTTTCACTTTTTCGCTGGAAAGCGTTTTTGCATCTGAGAACTTAAACATATTGTAATTGTAAATTAGACCTGATTCAGTGTGAACAACCAGATATAAGTTCGCATTTGGGCTGCAAACTAAATAAATGA
>JAVYJU010000107.1:15000-17270 GCA_033032245.1 Poecilia picta | reverse complement strand
TTCCATTCATGCGCTGTCACTTTTTAGATGACGAGGCTTTTGGCTATTAAGAGAGTCATAGTTACTCCCCCCGTTTACCCGCGCTTGGTTGAATTTTTTCACTTTGACATTCAGGGGCACTGGGCAAAAAATCACATCGCGTAAAACACCCCCCGCGGGTTAGAGCGGGGGCCGGGGGCCCGGCTTTCGTCGGTCCCGGCCGGCCGGCCGGGGGGGTTGGTCCCCTTTGCCCCGCCCAGCCCCGTGTTGGGGGTCCGCTTTTCGGGCCCCAAAATAAGGGGGGGGGTGTCGCCTGCTCGACAGCCCCGTGTTGGGGGTCCGCATTACGGACCCGACTAAGGTGGGGGTGTCCCCCTGTCGACAGCCCCCGTTTTTGGGGGGGTCCGCATTACGGACCCGGACTACGGTGGGGGGTCGCCTGCTCGACAGCCCCGTGTTGGGGGTCCGCATTACGGACCCGGACTACGGTGGGGGGTCGCCTGCTCGACAGCCCCGTGTTGGGGGTCCGCACTCCGGACCCCCAGGGTTAGGGTTAAGGGTTAGGGTTAGGGTAGCCAGCCCTAACCGCACTTCGGACCCGCATTGCGGACCCGCAATTCGGAGACGCACTTCAAGCCCGCACTTGGGCCCCTCCCTTCGAACGCCCCCTAACTGACGCCCCCGACTTCCGGTAATTAAAGCCGTTGATGGGTAACAGCTGCCACCCATAAACCTGATTAGGGGTCGTCCAATGAGCGACCGGTTAGGGTGGAGTTTCGGACAGACATAAGGGAGCTGCCCCAGCCAGCTCCCCCATTCATCTCTTGTTCTCTTGACAGGTATGACTGGATCCAGGTACTCCCACCGATGCCCGATCTGCCCTTACTCCGGCTATGACCTACGCCAGCACCTCGACGTTGAACACCGCGTTCTGAACACCAGGGAGCGGCAGCTCCTCCTGTCCTTCTCCTCCGGCAGGCTGTGTGTCCGGGGCCTGCCCTGCTGCGTAGCCGGGTGCGACTACGCGGGGACCCGGGTGGCGGAGCATGTACACAACTCCCACAGGGACATGTCCCGTCGCAGGAAGGCCAGGGTGATGCGCCGCCTCCGCTGGAAGATGCTCCTTCGACGGCTGGCTGCGCTACGGGCCTCCAACCCCCAGCCGCCTATGGCCACCACCCTGGACCTGGACGAGGACGCTGAGAGCGGGCCTGAGGACGGGAACTCTGGCCCCTCTGCCGCCACACCACCGCCGGGTCCCTCTGGATCCCGCGACAGCTCGCTCTCTCTTCCGGAGACTCCATCCACGGAGAGCAGGGTGGTCCGTCGCCCTGCTCGCCCCGGGAAGAAGCCACCGGAGCTTCCTGCACCACCGGATCTTCCTGCACCACCGGATCTTCCTGCACCACCGACCGCTCTGGCTCTGCCCTGGCATCAAGAACTTCCGGCGCCTGCCGAGGTTCTTGCTCTGCCTTGGCATCCAGAGCTACCTGCGCCACCGGGTCTTCTCGCTTTGCCGTGGCACGGCGCGCAGGACGCCCCCACGCCGGGCGACGTCCTGGCCCTGCCCTGGGACTACGACGCAGCGTCTGGGTCTGCGTCTGGGTCTCGGCCACCGGAGGCCGGTTGTACACCGCCGGACTCGCTGCCCTGCGGTCAGCTGCCGGTCCTCGTCACCACCAGCAGCAGCAGCACCACCAGCTCCGAGGAGGAACCCGGACCAGCGCCACCACCCGAGCAGGAGGGAGCGCCGGAGGGGGTCCGCCCAGGGAGAACGGTGGGTGGGACTCTGTTTCGCATGCTTCCGGACTCTGCCAGGCGCTACATGGATGAGTATGGTGCCTTCCTCATGGCTCAGACTCTCTCCAATAAGCACAGAGAAAACGTCAGATCCAAGCTGGGACGGATCCACGCCTTCCTCGAACACATGTCGAGAGACAAGGTCGGTTTGGAGGACTGGGGCTTCTTGGATGACCCCGTACGCGTGGTGGCCTGGCCGAACCGTCTCACGTCGGGCGGCAAGGCTGTCACCACTGTCAAGGTGTACCTGACGAACACTAGCCAGTTCATCACGTACTTTAGGGAGACGCCCCCGCCGGAGTCTCGCCTCACTCCGGAGCAGCTGGTGGGCGTGTCGAGAGCTGTGAGGGTGGCGACGCGGAGAATTGCTGCCGGAGTGGTGCTCCAGCAGATACGGGTCAAGCACCACAAGTCATTGCGGTCGGTAACACCACTATTGCTCTCCAGATGCATCGCGAAAGCAAGACGGTGGCTGCCGCACGCATTGTCCA
>JAVYJU010000107.1:0-7500 GCA_033032245.1 Poecilia picta | reverse complement strand
ACGGAGCGTCGGAGAGGGGACGGACGGAGAGGAGGGGGGGGGGAGGACGGACCGAGGCCCGACTCCCCCCCCGCCAACCCACAACCGCACCGCCCCGCGCCCCGCCGACCGCCCGCGCGCCCGCTCGCCACGCGCCCCGCAACGGGCCTGCGACAAGCCCCAGCCGCGGAAGGGTGGAGGGGCCCCCCCCAGGAGGGGGGGCCCGCCCTTCCGATTGATGACAACGCGACCCTCAGACAGGCGTGGCCCGGACCTCCGTCCAGGGCCGCAAGGTGCGTTCGAAGTGTCGATGATCAATGTGTCCTGCAAATCACATTAGTTCTCGCAGCTGGCTGCGTTCTTCATCGACGCACGAGCCGAGTGATCCACCGCTAAGAGTTGTATGTGGTTTTGGTTCGAGACGGACAGTGTTCAGAGAATGGGGGGTTTGACTTTCGAGGACCGGCTGGCGCTCGACTTGCCGGCGCGGGAGGTGGGGGGGGCCGCCTCGGAGAGACGGTCCCCCACCCCGCCGCCACCACCAAGGCGAGTCATTGAACCCCCGTGCCCTCTCCGGGGGAGGAGGGGAGAGTTGGGTACCAGCCGGCGCGGCGGGGGGCGGCCAGGGCTGCGCCGCGTCCCCGCGCTGGGTGTTTGGTTGCCGAGTGTGCGGGGCCGTCACCGTGGGTTCCGCGTGCGTCGTCGCCGCCCGGGCGCAGCCTCCAACGGGCGTCACGCCGTCCGGTCCCGCGAGGCCTTCCGGGACGGGAGCGTCGGTTACGCCCGCTTTGGAGCAGAGGTGCGGGCGGCGCGGGGGGACGCCTTCGGCGGGGGTGGTCGGCCCAGAGGGTGGTGGAGCCGGGCGGAAGGGGGGGGGGGGCCGCGGGGCGGGAGGGACGAGGGGGGGGGCGCACGGAGCCTGAGCTCCGCCGCCCGTCCAGGCGACGGCCGCCGCGACCGAGAACCGTCCCGCGGGGGGTTTGAGGCCTTTGGGGGGAGTGGGGGACAGGGGGGGGGGAGGACGTGGCCGGCGGGTTAGGGTTAGGGGTTAGGGTTAGGGGTTAGGGTAGGGGTTAGGGTATAGGGTTGGGTTAGGGTTAGGGTTAGGGTTAGGGGTTAGGGTTAGGGTTAGGGTTAGGGTTAGGGTTAGGGTTAGGGTTAGGGTTAGGGTTGGTTAGGGTTAGGGTTAGGGTTAGGGTTAGGGTTAGGTTAGGGTGTAGGGTTGGGTAGGTTGGTTAGGGTTAGGGTTAGGATAAGGGATGAAAGCCAGAAAATCATGTGGCTCACTCAAAATATCTCAAAAAGTAAAAAAGCTGGGGGTGTGATACTTGGTCCACCGACACCTCTAGAGGTCCCTACAAGCTATTAAAATTTGGTGGGTGTGGCTTGTTCCCTTATGGTAGCTGCCATTGACTCCCATTGATTGAAAAAAGTGGCTCACTCAAAATAACTCAAGAACCGTAAGGACTCATGGGCTGATACTTGGTCCCTATTAGTCCCCAGGGGGACCCACCCACCCACCGAGTTTGGTGGCTCTAGCCCCTCCCCTTCCTATAGCTGCCATAGACTCCCATTCATTTTCGGTGATGTCATAGGAAGGTCATAGCGATCTGGGGGTGGTACCTACGTGCTCAGGGGCTCCCCCCGAGTCCGTAGATGTAGTGTTCATCATGATTCATTGACCTTCAAAAATGGGTGAAAATGCACTAAGTGTCGTCCTTGGGCCTTACTGTGCGGACCTTACCAGAGTGCGTTTTGGAGCCCCTGAGTCGATTGGAGGTACTGCCACGGGTAGTTTTTTGGAAATTCATGTGGACACAACTTCCCCATACTTGGTCCAATCTCAACAGGAGTGGTACCTACGTGTTCAGGAGAGTCCCCTGAGTGCGCAGATACCCATATTGTGGCACTTTGCCAACATTGGAAAAATTACAAAAATTGACCCAAGTACTTGGTATGAAAAAATTCCTTCATAATTGCATGTTTCATAACTCTTGATAGGAAGGTCCTAGCGACTTGGGATTACGTTCTCCGTGCTCAGGGGCGCCCCCTGAGTCCGTAGGTATAAGGTTCATCATGGTTAGAGCGAGGCCGGCGGCCGGCTTTCGTCGGTGCCGGCCGGCCGGCCGGGTGGTTGGTCGCCTGCTCGACAGCCCCGTGTTGGGGGTCCGCATTACGGACCCAGACTAAGGTGGGGGTGGGGTTAGGGTTAGGGTTAGGGTTAGGGTTAGGGTTAGGGGTTAGGGTTAGGGTTAGGGTTAGGATAAGGGATGAAAGCCAGAAAATCATGTGGCTCACTCAAAATAGGGTTAGGGTTAGGGTTAGGGTTAGGGTTAGGGTAGGGTTAGGGTTAGGGTTAGGGTTGGGTTAGGGTTGGGGTCGGGGTTTGGGGTCAAGGCTGAGAATCTGAGATCCAAGAGGCTGGATCCCATCTTCATCCCCTCTCCCCCTCTCCCCCTCCCCAGATGCACGGGCACGTTCTGTCTGGAGGTGTCCCGGAGACTATCTCTCATTCAGGCCCCTGGGGATTCTGGTGTCCAGCCTGCGGATCCAGAGCCTTTCAGCTCTTCTCCTCTGGGCTGGAGACCAAGCTGGATTGCATTCCAGCACCAGAGCAGAGACAGAGGTCCAATTGTGTCTGATGAAGTGTTGAGTTAAAGGCACATGAGTCTTTTTTTGCTTTTGGATATTATGTCTATGCTGGACGAAACGGGTGAGGAGGGTGTTTCCCGTCTCGCCCACATAATTGATTTTACAGATTTTGCATGTAATCAAATAAACACAATTTTTTAATTTGGGGTGTCCTAATTGATCTAATTTGAAAATTGTGTTATTGAATTTGTTTTGTACCCAACTCAACTGTTTGAAAAATCCACTCTGACCTTTGACCTGAGGCCTCTCCAGAGGTTTGACTTCAGCTTTAACGAGGAAATCCCTCAAATTCTTGTTTCTTTTGTAGGCCGCAATTATTTTGTAGTTTTGGAGTAAAGAAGTTTCTGATTGGAATTTAGTAAAATTCTGTTTGATATTATATACAAATCGGCCTGCTGAAGTGGTGAAGGTCGTGATCAGAGGAATCATCGGGGATGAATCGGAGGGTCTGGACTCCAAGAAGTTTTTCCTACATGCCCTTAGGAAAGTTCTGGAATATCCTCTCTTGGAAAGTGCAGAAAACAGGATCTTAACGGCCTCCTCAAAGTCTGTTTTCTGCGTACATATTCTGTGGAATCTGAGGAGTTGTGATTTAATAAGCCCGGCATAAGTGTGCCTGGGATGATAACTAGTTTTAAATAATAAGGCATGTGTGTCTGTTTCTTTGAAAAAAACTTTAATATCCAATTTGTGTGATGTGTCAAAATTTGGACCTTTGAATGTTGTTGTGTCCAGAAAATCTACGGCTTTATCGCTAGTAGTGGACTTGACTGTTATGGATGGATTATGTGTATTTAGGTGCTGGAGGAATTCCTCAAATTCTGCTTCCGAGTGAGTCCAGACCCCCCAGATGTCATCCAAGTACCTGTAATAAAACAGGGGGGTCTTTCTGCAAGTGTTCAGGGCACCCTCCTCCCAATCAGCCATGAATATGTTTGCATATGCAGGTGCAAACTTTTTACCCATGGCTGTGCCCTTCACTTGCAGGAAGAAATTGCCATCAAACACAAAGTCATTCCTTTTCAGGTTGATTTCCAGCAACTGTATAAGTTCACGATCTGGCCTCCTCGAATCTGGATGTTTCAAAAATGTTTTTTTAATGCAACTAATTCCTTCATCTATGTCAATATTGGTGTACAAACTGTCGATGTCAATGGTAAATAAAATAGAGTCCTGAGGTAGAGAAACTAATTTGACTTTTTCAATAAAATCATATGTATCTTTAACATAGCTTTTGTGTATAATGGACAGAGGGTATAAATAATAATCAATGAACTCAGCTGTGTTGTATGTTTCGCTCCCACAGTCTGAGACAATTGGCCTTCCAGGTGGGATCTCATTTTTCTTGCTCCAAGCTTCTCTTTTTTTGTGGATTTTAGGGAGCAAGTAGAACCTCCTGGCTCTGGGTTCAGGAGGCCCAAGCAGGTAAGTTTTTTGTTTGGCATTAATAAATTTCTTTTTGTGCAAATTTTGTATTATTTTAGTTATTAGGGGGGCAGTGTCTTTATAAATTGGAGCTTCTAATTTCTTATAATATGTTTCATTATATAATTGTTTGTAGCCCTCCCATAAATATTGTTCTCTATCCATTATCACAATAGCACTGCCTTTATCAGCAGGTTTAATTATAATATTTTTGTTATCAATTAATTCTTTAAGTGCTTTGGTTTCTTCTATATTTAGGTTAGGTATGTTGTTAATAAATCTGAATTCTTCATCCAAATATTTCAGGTCCTTGGAAATTAATTTTTCCACCTCAGGAGGAAGAGCGGCGATTGGAGGAGACCAGTCGGATTCAGGTAAGAAAGGTAATTTATTATCCCCATTATTCGATACGTCATCCTTATAGTAAATTGCCAATTTAATTCTCCTGTGATATTTTTGTAACTCAAATCTCATTTGCATTTTGGTTATTTGTTTGTTATCAACCTGACTAGGAATGAAGGTAAGACCTCTGCTCAAAAGGGAACACTGTGCATCACTCAGGACAAACGATTTAGACAGATTACAAATGTTGTTCTGTACCATCTGAGATTGCCCTTCCTTCTTATCAAGGCTAACAGGGCAATCTATTTTAACCACTCACCCCAGTGGCTGAGCAAACGGGATGCAGTGGCCTTGGTCCAGTGGACGTGGTCCCTGGACACCGAGAAGGAGGACCTCCTCAGTGCAGGGATGTAGGCCGGAAGCTGCATGATGTGCGTGTTCAGGTGAGAGAGGGTTGCCAGTTCCTGCTGTGGCAGTGCAGGTGAGAAGTTGAGCTCAGGAACAAAAACGTCCGCGTTGGGACATTTAATCCTGGCTGCTCTCACAGCTGCCCTCATCTCTCTCACCACAGCTTCCTTGTTCCTCTGGGACCTGTTGTTGATCCCCAGTGAGAGGATCAGACGCTCCACACCCTCGCAGATTTGTGTCCTGCCCAACAGGTGAGTGAGGTGCCTCCACCTGGCACCAGAGAAGCTGATCACCTGCAGGTCTGGGTCACTCACAGCAGGAAACCTCGCCACGTTGGAATCTCCAACAATGACGTGTTTCCTGCTGAAATTGAGGGCCCAGTTCCTAGTTTTGTTTAGGATGCCCTCCTGCCTGGCCGTCAGCGCGGCCTGGTTAACAGCAGGCCCCTTGGTGCTGTTGGAGGAGGAGACCGACGGTGGAACCCCAAAGGTGAGTTTGCGCTGGGTGCTGACCTGCAGTCTCCGCTGGAGGGGAGTCGACCTGGGTCGTAATGAAGCCAGCCGACTTGGTGGTGTAGGTTCTGTGGCCGGGGGAGGAGAAGGAGGCCTGGTGGTGGAGGAGGGAGTTAGAGCCCTGTACTTGAGGAGCTCCTCCTGCAGAAGCTCAGCCACAAACGAGATGTCATCATCTGTAGCAGGGGTCTTCCTTCCCCTGTTGGAGCAGGAACACAGGCCTGTGGTTCCCTCGGGGGGACAGGGGTGATTTCTGTGCGGTGGTCCTGTTGCCGTTGGGGTAGGGGGACGACGTCAACCGATGGAGAGTGAGAAGGGCTGCTGGCGTCCCTCTCAGTCGAAAACGGTGACCAGTCCTTCCGTGGGGGCTCTGGGTCTGTCATGGTGGATGTGGTCGACATGACAGGTTGGGGAGGAGGGGGAGAGGGGGAGGAGGGAGGGGCCGTTGGTTGGGATGGGGATCGGTGGAAGAAATCATAGTCCCCATCATCTGTGCCTGTGACAGATTGTTCCTTCGCTCCTGCCTCCCGTTCTGGACGCTCTCCCACATCTGCCCCAGAGGAGGAGGGGGAAGAAGAAGAGGAGGAGGAGGGGGAGGAGGAGGAGGAGGAGGAAGAGGCCAGGGAGTGGAGGGAGGAAGGAGCATCCTCACCATCATCAGAGATCAGAAGGTAAGTCTGCACCTCCTCTCCCACCGAAGCGTTGAACCTTCTGCCGAGGTTGCGCCTGGCCCATTTCAGAGCTACCTCTAGTGGCTGCAGCATGTCACCCCCCAGTCTCAGGAGTCGCTGCCTCTCCTCCTCCCTAACCTCCTGGTAGTGCTGCCTCAAAATACACATAGTGGTGTGGGCCCAGTTCTTGGCATTACCCTCAATCAGGTCCTGCGTTTTGGTGGATGGGTTGGCAGGCCTGATTGAGGTTGCCAGGTTGGCGGTGATCCGCTGGATAGCAGGAGGATCACCGTCTTTTTGGGACACGTTGTTTAGGTGGTGGGTGGCTTTGAGCAGCTTGTGTAGAGCTCTGACCTTGACCGTGAAGTTTGGATCATCTGATCGTTGGTACTCGGTGCGGTCCTGTCTGTTCCGGGATGCGGGACGTAGCTGCTGCTGCTGCTGCTGCGGTTGTCTCCGCTGGCTCTGCTGCCGCTGCTGCTGCTGTGGCGGTGCTCGGTTCCCTGCCCAGTTGCGGGGAGCGAGGACGCGGTTGACGGTACCGGGGCTCAGGCCGGTCCGGTTGTCGCCAGGAGCCACCGCTGCGGCCAGGGGGGCGTGGCTAGGGTTGTTAGGGGTTAGGGTTAGGGTTGTAGGGGGTTAGGGTTAGGGTTAGGGTTAGGGTTAGGGTTAGGGTTAGGGTTGGTAGGGTTAGGGTTGAGGGTGGGTTAGGGTTAGGGTTAGGGTTAGGTGGTTAGGGTTAGGGTTAGGGTTAGGGTTGGGTTAGGGTTAGGGTTAGGGTTAGGGTTAGGGTTAGGGTTAGGGTTAGGGTTAGGGTAGGGTTAGGGTTAGGGTTAGGGTTAGGGTTAGTGGGTTAGGGTTAGGTTAGGGTTAGGGTAGGGGTTAGGGTTAGGGTTGGTTAGGGTTAGGGTTGGGTTAGGGTTAGGGTTAGGGTTAGGGTTAGGGTTAGGGTTAGGGTTAGGGTTAGGTAGGGTTTAGGGTTAGGGTTAGGTGGTTAGGGTTAGGGTTAGGGTTAGGGTTAGGGTTAGGGTTAGGGTTAGGGTTAGGGTTAGGGTTAGGGTTAGGGTTAGGGGTTAGGGTTAGGGTTAGGGTTGGGTTAGGGTTAGGGTTAGGGTTAGGGTTATTGGGGGTGTTAGGGTTAGGGTTGGTAGGGTTAGGGTTAGGGGTTAGGGGGTGGTAGGGTTTGGTTGGTTAGGGTTAGGGTTAGGGTTAGGGTTAGGGTTGGGGTGTAGGGTTAGGGTTGGGTTAGGGGGTTAGGGTTAGGGTTAGGGTTAGGGTTAGGGTTAGGGTTAGGGTTGGGTTAGGGTTGGGTTAGGGTGGGTTAGGGTTAGGGTTAGGGTTAGGGTTTGGGTTAGGGTTAGGGTGTAGGGTTAGGGTTAGGGTTAGGGTTAGGGTTAGGGTTAGGGTTAGGGTTAGGGTTAGGGTTGGGTTAGGGTTAGGGGTTAGGGTTAGGGTTAGGGTTAGGGTTAGGGTTAGGGTTAGGGTTAGGGTTAGGGGTTAGGGTTAGGGTG
>JAVYJU010000106.1:0-17326 GCA_033032245.1 Poecilia picta | reverse complement strand
AGGGAACATTTTAGGGAGGCCGTGCTGGTGAGTTGTCCCTACGTCTGGTGGCTAAAATAATGAAACGGGAATCCGGATTTGATAAAATGTGTAATCATGCTACATGCGAGACACATTTGGCTACTTCATTACAGATGTCTCAAGGGGATGTAAAATGGAAGGCGGAGAAGGAGCACAAAGACAATAGAAAACTGCTGATGAAGGCTTCATTTACAGGCGGCTGAGGAAGCTGCAAAAGGACCAAACGGTCGGGGACCATGACGAGAGCAGTTCCTAAACGGATCCTCTCTGACTCACGGCCGGCTGCATCGACATCGGGCCTGTGTTCAACATGCACCGGTCGAGCTTTGACTAGGCGAACTCTGTTTTCCAGTTGGCATGAGGGGAAGGGGCAGGTCGGAACTGTATGATTAGCTAGCTGCCGTTTTTGTTGGTGAATGGGACACTGGATCAAACAGTGTCCCCATAAACCACCAGCACCTGCGGCAGAAGGTGTTTTGTCAAACTTTCCGACACCATAACCTCCAACTGCTGCACTGATTGCATGGATGGTGAATGAGAATATTTTATGACATATTTAACGGTTTTGTTGTATGTTGTGTTGCTTCATTTCTGTTGCCTCATGCTTCTGTGGGACAGACATTCCTTTTACAGATTATACAAGCTTTTGTTTCACAGCTGCGGGACTGAGTGACCATTCCATTTGCATTTTGGGAATTCTTGAGTTGCTCTGTTAACTCTGACATAACCAGTTCACTTTTCCAGGATTTTTGGATTTTGTTGCGAATTTCTTTTGAAATTGTCTATGTGGAATTGAAAAGTACTGAATAACACATTTGCAGATGTTTCTTCTTTCTCACCAAGGGACTTCACACCGTTTCAAGCCCTTCTGGCTTTGGATCTGGGCCAGGAGTTGTGGGAAATAATTTGCTTACTTTTATGCTTATGTTTCATTTAAAATCACTTTGCTTCCTAGGTTTCTGACAATGAATGGAACATCCTCACTGATCAGTACAAGGAAGCAGAATCGAGAGGATGTGAATATTGTTTTTCTGCTTTACGATGTTTTCCAAACTATTAACGTAGGCAAATCTGGGGAAATATGTGTTTGGAAGATGGAATCAGTACAAATTGGGAAGTTCTAACTTTATGTTTAACAAATGTTTTTATTTCACATGTTGGAGTGTGACGAACAAATTACAGGTGAACATGAGTCTTTTTCAGTTGATGTGCGACATTCAATATGCTTTCCCACTGTTTTTGGGGTTATATCAGCTGTTTATTTTCCTATGTCATACTAATTTACTGACTAACAGACTAACTTACTAATTGAATTATGTGTCACATGGATAACTAATTTTACATGTTGCAAGTTAGCATGAGGACAATTCTTCAACTTTGGTTTTCCACCTATAAATTGTTTTTCATTTGGCATTAAGTAAAAAAATGTGTTTATATAGATGTGATCTTACTGGCAGATCTTTGGAATTTGAAACATCGGTCTATTTTGAACATTAGACGGATAATTGGAGAAATGGTGGAACATCTTACAATGTTTTGGTTTTTCAGTGAATTATTTTAACATATAACAGAGTCAAGAACAATTGTTTTCGAAATGATGGTTTTATTATATCAACAGGGGAGAAAGAAAAATAGACCCTACTTAAATTGGTAAAATTTTGGATGCAGTTAATTGTGAATTTATTAATCAATAATTTTGACCTTCATTCTTCATTTTGCCTTCTTGCTTCACTAAAATACGGTGTCTGCTTCTATTAGCTTAAAATTGATGATCTAAAGTCGGACAACAGTTAAACATCTATTCCATGTTTCTTTACATTTAAAATAGTAGATTTCTGCGTCACTGCTGATTATTTCATTGTGCAATCACAAGTGGATGTTAATTTTGAGGAAAACTTTGGTTAAAACTATTATTAAATTTATAATTATTTGACAAAATGCAAACACATCACAACTTTTAAAAGTGTTCGTACCAGGACATTTTAGATTTTGTTTTGATTCCTTAATGAGTTTGTGTGAGATTGTGATTTTAAATTGGATAGTATCTGGTACAGGCGGAGTGAATGCCTTTGAGGTCCTGACATGTATTGATCTAAGTAGTAAGTGAGCTTAATTCATTACTTCTGCCACATTTGGTTGTGAAACGTCTTGCTTACTTCTATTTTTTTCTCTTTACAGAGTTTGGGGTGTGAAGCGAGAGGAATGGCAGAGACCTCTGTGGAGTCTTAATAGGACACAGAGGACTGACAGTTCATTTGACATTTTGGAGTGAGCAACGTTGGCATAGATTTTTGTTTGATTTTTTTAGCTAACTTGCTTTACTTTTCACTGGCAGTTCTGCTCTTGGAGGTTGAAGTTGCTCTGGGGGTTCCTGAGGCTGGAACCATGCAGGAAGGTGTGAGATGATGGTGTCGCTTGGCATCTGGCTTCAGGTCTCTGCTGTTGCTTTAAGCCAAGACTTAGCTGCCCACAGCACTGCAAATACGAACTGTGCCTCTGATGCTGGACTGTTCAGTGGACGTGACGACATCTCCTATATTTTAATGGAGGTCGGTGAAGTTTCCTGTTACTTGGGTCACGCTGATGCAGGACCCGGGGATGGATGGGCTCTCTGACTGTATCTGATGAAGCTGCGGCTGAAGTCGGCAGGATGTCCCACTTCAAGGACCAACAGACATTCTGATGGGGGATGGAGAATGATGAGAGGAGACCCTCCGTTGTTCTGTGACTCTTGCTGTGTTTTTTCCCCCATGTCCACTGCTGTCATCAAGAGCTGACCTCGGTTCAGTAAAGGGACATTGCATACCCTGTGCTATATGGATGCTTGGCCGGTTCTGAGTGTCTTACACTATGGACTCTGCACAGTGCAACCTGCAGCTCAGCTGATGTCCTGTTTGTCTGGTTGCCTGGTGGTCCTGGATTCTCCACCTCTCGGCATGTGACCTTAGTCCTCTGACCCCTCCTTCAGCGTCTGAGTTTCAAACCACTGCCAGTTGTCAGTTCAAGTTGGTACTATTTCACTATTTTACTCGTATTGAGTGGGATCCCTGGTTTTTATTTTTCTTTAACCTAATTTACTACATACTACATTTACTGGGTTTATTGCCTCACATTCTTCTCGCTTGACATTCTGACCTTTTTGGTATGGTAGGGCTGTGAAAACAGACAAAACAGCTCAAAAGATTTATGATTGCAAGACGTGTGGTTACGACTCTCTGCATTTCTCTGACATGCATTATTTGCCTCGGTGGTTCACTCTGTTTGTCTCAAATCATTCTGATGTGTTTTTTAATTTCAGAATGACAAAAATGGTGAAGGGACTAATTAAGATTACATATTTTTTTAACCATAACTGACTTACATTGGTGCCACATTTTACCTACGGAGGTAAATGATCTAAATGTTATTTGGTTATTCCTCAGTCGCTGTATTTCAGTGAAATTGGAAGTTCAACTGAATTTGGCATTTACATTTAAACATACTGAGGTGGACTGAGTACACACTGAGCTAAAAGCACCAAGTTCTATCTTACTTTCTAAATTTTGAATCAAATATTAAATTCTTTGATTGAGGTGTGCAGATTGTAACGGAATCTGGGACACCATGTTACATTTGCATCCACCTGGGTTGTATAGGGTTAGCAGTGACGGATTACTCTATTTAATTTTATGGCATTTTTATGGTATTCTATGACAGAACATTAGTTCTGTTATAGAATAAAGAGGGAATAGGACATAATTAATATGCATGGTTTGAATACACTAAACTTATTACTTGTCAATTAGTGTATACAAAACAGTGTTTCCTAAAAGAGGAAAGTGATCATTGCATGATTGCATCTCACTTCATATGATTTAAAACAAGTTGTTTAAACAAGTCATCCAGGAAGGTCTAAAACTAAAGTTTACAAAATGTAATAAATTTAGTTGTATCAATCTTCTCCCCAAAAATTGAAAAACAACAAAAAGGGTAAATCATTATTTAATTAAACATTTCATAAATAGGTTTTCAAAAGACAAAGGGATCAAGGGTTAAAATGGTTGAAAATCTGGGATTTAAAACTATGACTAAAATAGGATAAGTCATTATTTGATATTTAGCGACACGGTTAACATTCTTGTAAAACAGGCTGATCATTCTTTAAGGTTTTAAATGACAAAATTACAATGATTTAAAGCTAAAATTGGTCTGAATTGGAGATTTAGAATTAACATTTATGGAACTGCTTCTGAAATATAGTTAAGTTTTGGGTTGAAATGATGGGAAACATTAATTTCTTGGGTAAGCCCTACATAAAAGAGGGTTAAACTTTGACAAAATATAGCTTTAAAGGAGCAGCTTTTTAAAGTGCCAAGTTTACTTGTTTATAAAAAGGAAAATTACAGGAGGAGAGTTAACATAAGGAATTAAATTATAGTCTGAAATGAAGTTATGAGAAATAAAACTAAAAGCCACTACACAATCTCTCCATGACTGATAAACTAAAATAAACTATTTAAATAAAATTTGATAACAAGAACAATATATGATTTAAAACGACAAAGAATAATTAGAGGATCAGTCAATAAATCAGTGTAAATAAAACTTTAATTCAAATTGGAAGGAATGACTTATTTTATTTTAAAATACATGAAGAAGCTCCAGATAGGGTGACAGACTCTGTTCCAGTATGCAAAACCAGCTGATGGTTTGAACATCAAAGGATCACAACTTGGACAAACTGGAATCTTCAGGCCTGGCTGGAGGACGAACTCACACCCAGATGCTCATCAGGAAGTCTTTCACATCTGTTCTTCTTTTGATGTTATCAGATTGGGAAAAAGAAAATATCTCTTTGTTAAATTCACCAAATTCTGGGCACAATAACCCCAAAGGTGAGCATCACTCACTCAGGTCATGAGCCTGAGTTCAAAACTATAAGGAAAATGGGCTGCTGGAGACGAGAGGATCATCTTTGTTGTTTCTTCTATTACTAAGTTTTCATCTTTCATCTATGACTTACCAGGGAATTCATGTTACTTCAAGGACCATCAAAGAACACAGACACAAAATGAAGATATGTTTTAAAAAACTATTACTAATTTATTCATAGATTATAAGTCTTTGATATGTAAGTATAATGTGTCTAATGGATCATACATTTCACGGATAATTTTGGACAAATTCTATGTAAAATTAAATTGGCTACAAACTGCGCAGTCTAATTTTAAATGGGATAAAATGCTTTGCTACGAGTCGATATTTGTTTGAATGTCCATTAACAAATTAACAGGGTTCTCTTCATATGAGTTCGGCTCGGGACGGATGTTTCCAGCACCTGCGCATGGACTCCAGAATGGACAGGTGAACCTGCACATTTATTTCATAATGATGTTTTTAAGAAGTCACAGGTTTGGCACCAGAGTTTGCAGAAGACCAGACGTCATAGGACCAGTTCCAGGAATCAACTGGGTCCAGCAAACGGTCATCAAAAGGACGTGGTCTGAACTTCGCTTCACCAGACGATGGTCTGGTGAAGTCGTGCCGAGTGAAGTGAAGCCGAGTCGTGGAGAGGACGTCTGATGCTGTTCATCTGCAAGGGCAAAGATGATACCTGGTCCCATTGGAGTCGGTGCGCAGCAGCTGAGGATACACACCGCGCACTCCGAGAACTACAAGAGGATCTGCAACTTCAGTCTTCAGACGAGGAGCGTCTGCAGGTCCTGCCCCACACTGAGAGGATCCACAGTTCCAGACTGCAGGTCCTGCCCCACATAAGAGGACCACAGTTCCAGCCAGGAGTGTAGCAGGTCCTGCCCCACATTAAGAGGATCCACAGTTCCAGCCAGGAGTGTAGCAGCTGTTCCTGCAGAGATCACTTCTGCTTCCTGGAGTTTGAGGCAAAAGGCCCGGACAGCCACAATACTCCTGCTTCCGGTGTCCTTATATTGAGAAGAGAGGAGATTGAAATCTCTCCTTAAACTCACTGTTTTATTGGCATAATAATCCAATTTTCAGTGAGCAACGGACACTCAGGTGGGAAACCTGAGGTTTAAAACCCGACGAGGAAGAACGGATACGCGAAGGATCAAGCTTCAAGAGGATCACCGTCAACACATTTTCTCTTCTTTGCGTTTTTTTTTTCGTCTTCTCTTGCGAACACTAAATGACCTTTCGTTTCTTTTTGTGCGTTTTTTGGTTCATTTTCTTAATGTCTAATTTTTGCAGACTATCAAAGAAGAAATTATACGGACTCTGAGACTCTATTATTGAATTCTGTAGAACGCCATTTGTAATCGATTTTGATGTGTTCTAATTTCCTGTTCCTCCACAGCTTTGCTTTTGGTGTTTTTTATAGGATTATGATTTGTGTGGTCATTATTAATTTTGTAATTGGTGGACATTCTGAGTAAGTTTTATGTGACTCAGTTATTTTTCCATTTGATCATTTCTGGGTGATTTGTAATGTGTTTAGCTTGTCCTGACATAATTGAGTTATAGGATCTTCGTACTTTAAAAGAGGTTATTGGGTATTTTTACATTTGGATTGGAACTATTATATATTTTTAGGATTCTTCAGGTGAGTATTAACGTTTTGGACGGAACAATTATATCATCTACCGGTAGAATAACGAGTTGAACTTGAGTTACAGGAAACTGGTCATGGTAGCAGTAGCTCACCTACTCCGTCTCCCTATCAGATGTTTTCCATGGTGCTGCGATGATGGGGCTGTAGACCAGAGGTGTCCTGTTAGACAGGGGTTCATGTAAAAAGGGGGACTGATAAGGATGGTTGAATGAGTATAACAATACTTTGGTTCACTCTGAAAATTTTTTGATTCTTCTGATGCAAACCCTAATTCATTTATTTGTGAGGTCTGTGTTTCTCAGACCTCAAAAGGGGGACTGTTGAGGAAATATAATCGTTTTTAGCATTTAAAAAATATAACCATCTTTTAGTATTTAGTTAGCTGAATCTTTTACGTGATCTCAGTCCTTACGCACAGCATTTTTCTGAACCCGGGCAGAGAGGATATAACGAGTAAAGTTATAATATTTTCTTCTCTTAATAGTGCGTAACAGGATTTGTGCGTGCGTAATACTTGATTTGTAAAACTTAAAAATAAAATAAACCTTCTCCTACACCTATACATGTTGAAAAAGTCACACAAATCACCTGTTACACACACAAAACTGCATTTACACACAAATCCGGGTCCGAGTGCACAACTATTTTTGAGACTCATTTCACGCCTCGGTGAAGCTCCAAGATTTGTGTGTAGATGGTGCGTTTACATGCTAGTAAAAGCTGGGACATCGGAGTTTTGCTCGGAGTCTAGTGTTTTTATCCTCTCACGTTTCTCACTGTGCCGAAGTGGCAAATACGTTAGTTCGCTGGAAAACGATACATCTCAGCACTTCCTTATAATGTCCTAAAATTATTTATAGACATATTGTGCATTTTTGAACGGTACAGGAGACTAAGTGGTCTGAAAAAGGACCACTGGGTGGCGCAATGGTTCACTGGCCGGAAAATATCCAGCAAACCCAGAAGCAAGACGGAGCGTCCAGGTGGTTTGTCCTCTGAAGTAAGTAGGAGATAAACCTGCAGACTTTAACTTTTAATGAGACATGGAGTAAATAAATGATTCCAGGTTTTATATGTCTGGTATTTTGATACTCTGACCTCATGTTTCTGTTAGCGGGAGCTAAAGTTTATATCAGCTATGCTACGTTAGCTGTTGGGAGCTAAATGTGGATTTTTATTCTCTTACTCTCAGTTTGATAATCTGTCTTCAGTCTTAACTTTAACCAGGTTGATCTAGTTTTATGATGTTTCATGGTGACAGACATATTCACACATCCTCAGAATCTTCAGATTAAACTGTTTGTGTCTGGAATCCATTTCATTGACCTTAAATAAATATAAACCTGCTGCTCCTGTTTGTCTTCATTTTAAGTTGATTAATGTAGATGGTAAATATATTCAGATGGTTTAGATTTTCACAAGCAGTAAATTTATTTCTCAATTGATATTTTGACACAATCGACAGCTAATAAACACATATTTAAGAAAATAAATTTGTTAATGCAAAAATCGCCTCCACAGCAAAACAATTAATGTAAAACATTTGATAAATATAAAAAGAAAAAATTCTACATACATTGTGATGATTCAAGTAATGTTCTGTCACAGTCGGGTCTGTCAGTGCAGCAACTGATCAGGAAAATCAACATAGTTTTTCTAACATTAACTGTGTACCTTTACTTTTCTCTGCATCTTCAGCCAATCAGCAGCTGAGATTCTGGGAGATTCAACACCAAAACCTGAAGCTTCAAACTGAGCCGTCGACTGAACCAAGACGCCTTTCAAACTACTACAGTAGTTAACCTGTAACAACTACAGTAGTTAACCTGTAACTACTACAGTAGTTAACCTGTAACAACTACAGTAGTTAACCTGTAACAACTACAGTAGTTAACCTGTAACTACTACAGTAGTTAACCTGTAACAACTACAGCAGTTAACTTGTAACAACTACAGTAGTTAACCTGTAACAACTACAGTAGTTAACCTGTAACTACTACAATAGTTAACCTGTAACAACTACAGTAGTTAACGTGTATCAACTACAGTAGTTAACCTGCTGTGTTGGTAGATGTTATGGTGTCTCCTCTGACGTTGGTCGTATTTGAATACACATCTTTACTATGTTTTCTTTTAATTGATTATAGTTCAATATTTGAACGTCCATGTAAGTTTTAAGACATTTCATTGTTAACTTTAGGTAGCTGTGAATCCACCCATGTTAATCTGAACCTATTTTGTTAAATATTCAACAGATTTGTTGCAATCTTAAATATTTAATCTGTCCTTTGTGTTCAGTGAAATGAACATTAAAGTTAATTCAGGAAACACTTTTGTCATTTTCTTTCTACAGTACAAATCAAATGATGCCTCTATTAAAATCATATATTTGTGACATCAGTGGTCAAACTATGGCTAAATGTTTGTAATTTACTTTGAACAAATGGAAACCAAAATGGTTTCAAAGTAAAGACACTAATACTCCTCATCTGCCTCAACACAGGTAAAGTTTCCACTGTCTGCAGGTAAATGTGATTACGATTGAATGACAATTGTACAGCAGGGCTTCAACTCCAGTTCATAAGGGTCGGTGTCCTCCAATCTTTAGATGTCTCTTCTTTAACACACTGAGTCAAATCATGAGGTCAGAGGTCATTAGCATGACTCTGGAGAACTTGACTGTCCTAAGCTACCATTTAATCCAGGTGTGTTGGACCAGGATGTATCTAAATGTTGCAGGACACCAGACATCATGTCTGGATCTGAGGATCCTGTTGCAGGATCAGTGTTTTCCTGCAGCAGCTCCATCGGATCAGAAAATGAGATCAGAAACATATTGATGCTCCAGAAAGTGAAATAACACCAGAACCATCCATCAGTCGGCCATTTTGTCCTGTGTAGAGATAAATATAAAATATTATTTATAAACATAGAAAATCAATAAACTAGAATCGAAAGGAAATTTATTTCATTTAATTTTATTCACATAGTGAATAAAGTAAAAGGCAAATCAGAATGTCTCACAAACTATATATACAAATATCAGTCAGCAACATGACTTAGGAATTTGATTGGAACCTTTTGGACAAAACAGAAGCTTTAATAACCACACAGACAATTTTTATGAATTAAAGACCCAAACAGAGTGAGAGAATAAAAATCCACGCTTAGCTCCCAACAGCTAACGTAGCATAGCTGATATAAACTTTAGCTCCCGCTAACAGAAACATGAGGGCAAGTATCAAAATACCAGACATATAAAACCTGGAATCATTTATTTACTCCATGTCTCATTAAAAGTTAAAGTCTGCAGAGGACAAACCACCTGGACGCTCCGTCTTGCTTCTGGGTTTGCTGGATATTTTCCGGCCAGTGAACCATTGCGCCACCCAGTGGTCCTTTTTCAGACCACTTAGTCTCCTGTAACCGTTCAAAAACGCACAATATGTCTATAAATAATTTTAGGACATTATAAGGAAGTGCTGAGATGTATCGTTTTCCAGCGAACTGACGTATTTGCCACTTCGGCACAGTGAGAAACGTAGAGGATAAAAACACTAAACTCCGAGCAAAACTCAGATGTCCCAGCTTTTACTAGCATGTAACGCACCATCTACACACAAATCTTGGAGCTTCACCGAGGCGTGAAATGAGTCTCAAAAATAGTTGTGCACTCGGAACCGGATTTGTGTGTAAATCCAGTTTATATATCAATCAGATTTTGACAGTAGTGTTCACGGTGGGTGGTCCAATGGGGGAGGGGCTACGTGGGTGGTCCAGTGGGGGGAGGGGCAACGTGGGTGGTCCTGTGGGGGAGGGGCAACGTGGGTGGTCCAGTGGGGAGGGGCAACGTGGGTGGTCAGTGGGGGAGGGGCAACGTGGGTGGTCTAGAGAAACAGGTGTTCGAGGACATGACCGTAGCAAATCATAGGAGGGTGGTTTGGGGCTTTACTGGTATAAATAAGGTTACAAAATATGGTGCTCTACTCGTGGCTCTACTCACAGCATCATGTTTCTGCAGAATGCTCAAACAAAGAATGGATCTCAACTCATTCCTCCTATTACTGAGGATCAAGGACCGGCCGCTTCTGGAGCGCCTCTCGTGTACGAGATCCCGATATCGGTGTATCCTGAATCGAGCGTTCCGGATGCCGACCGTCATGAGGAGTGCACCACGTCTGATGCAAAGGGTCTGGGTACCCCGGCGCCAAGGGGGCTCACGATGAGCGAAGTTCTATTCTGTGTGAGACCCCAGTCTCAGTCTATGACTACTCACCTCGCCTGGAGAACGCGCCTAAGAAATCGACGTTTTATGTATGTCGTGTGCAGAAACCGGCGACGTTTGCGCAGCTGAAACGAGAATGGTCTTTGGAACCGCATGGATTATGGGGATCTTTCGGGTACGTTTTTCAGAACGAAGTCGGAGAGCTTTACCTGTACCAGCTGGATAAAGACGAAGAACTAGCACCGCTAACTGCTACATGTAGCCTCATCGTCAACGATTGGGCGGTGTTAAGGCTCGCAATCCCTTACTTCAACAATCAGGATGAATCAGCTATGGAGCATCAAACTGAGGAAGAAAAAGAGTATGATCACCTGTATGGATCCCGTCCTGCAAACGTGCCAGAAAATCTGGTAGAAAGCTCTGCTTCCTGGCCGACGATGAAATAGCCAGGGGTCCTTTGCTATTTAGTGTAAAATGGGAATCTAGAAGCACATAACCGGCCACTGGACTCTACGAGCAACCAGACGAAAGAATGGCAAGCCAGGAGCGCCGGATTTGTTTGTTTTGGAGGCTATAAATCTAGACATCGGCATATTCAGAACGATCCTGGCTTTGCCATTTGATTTCTGGACTGAAAAAATGGCGGAGATAGGAGACTACGTCTCCAACCTCTTCCGGAGCTGCCGTTCGTGGTGCGAGATGCTTTCCGTCAAAAGAAAACTGGAGCTTCCTGTTCTCTCACTCGATGATGGCCCCACCCTCTTCTAAGGACAACCCCACCCATCCGGGCGTGGTTATTGAGGACACGCCCCTTTGCTGTATAGATACCAGGACAGTTCCGAGACACATCACCCATTTCCCTCCCTGCTGAGCTGCTGAGCTGAGACTCCCGACGTTGACCTGCGAGAGAATAACCAGTAATGTGGACCTCATGCTGGGATGAATCCGACCGATCTGCGGAGAGTATGTTTTCTCCAGCATCTCCACCAGGCTACAACACGGGTCGTACCATCCGCCATCACGGTCCTGTATTCCTCTTCAGCGTCTTCTCCAGCGGCATTCCTACAAATTTTTTAATGCCGGACATACCGGATTATGGAACAGAGACTGCACCGTTTCATCCTACACCCCAGCCATCTACAACTGAAAAGGAGCAGGAGGAGGAGGAGGGGGAGCTTGCGGGTCTGATCAGCGATGACTACGGAGCACCTCCGCCGAGCAGTCATGGTTCAGAGACTGGACCCCTCACACGCTCTACACCGCTACCCTGCGCAGCGGAGCAAGCTGACGACAGCTCCGGCTGTCCAGCGGGGCCTCCAGCTTCACCGGTTCTCTCCGCAGACGCTGCAGACCAAGCCAGCGATTACTCCGGCTGCCCATTGACTCCGCCGCCTTCTCCTGCATCATACCAGGACGAGGTTGATGGCTGGCTGTCAACTACGTCATAAACGTAGTCAAGACAGCCCTGCTTCACTTATTCAATCTCACCTGTTTGAAGCACATCAAAGAAACCTGTTATGGATGTATAATCGACCACCCCAGTCAGCGCCAGCACCAATGCCTTGAAAAACTGGAAGACGACATTTATCAGCTACATTTTTACAGAATAATGCATCGGCTTCTGAATCCACGTTTCATTCCAGCCGTTCAGAATCTATTGAAGCAGCATAACATGCATGCGGAGGACCCCGTGGTGAAGATAATAGCTGAAACTGTGTTGTGCGAACTGAAATCCGCATTCAGGTTCCAGAGCGCTATCGTGAAAATGTATGAAGAAATGACCGACGAAAAGCTCAGACAGCTACGGTGCGTTTCAGAGTGCTATTCTCAGGGTGACGATTAAAGTCCTCATGATGCTGGTATTACGTTTTAGTTTATCTCTACATTTTGCATCTTCTTAAATCAATTTAAACACCGTTTGTTTTTTTGTATTAGGAATGTTTTTTATTGCATTTGTAAATACCATTTAAAAAAGAAATAAATTTTTTTTGAGTGTTTTAGTTTTCTCCATAGATTTTTAAATACCATTTTGAAATTAAAGAAAACAAATTTTATCGTGTGCTTTAGTCACTCTCTCTAAATTTGTATCGTATTTTATTACGAATGTTTTTATTGCATTTTGAAATTAAAGAAAACAAATTTTTTTTTAGTGTTACTGCATGATTTTGTATTGTATTTTATTACGAATGTATTTTATTGCATTTTATCGTGTGCTTTAGTTTTCTCCATAGATTTGTACCTTCTTAAATACCATTTTTGAAATTAAAGAAAACCAATTTTTTTAGAGTGTTACTGCATGATTTTGTATTTTATTGCATTACAAATGTTTTTATTGCATTTTTTTAAATACCATTTTGAAATTAAGAAAACAAATAAATAAAATTTGACCGTTCCAGTCTGACTTCCTCATTTCTTAAACCGCACTCGTCCCAATAAGGCGAAATGACAGAGGCCGAGTTATTGAATAGCATTTATTTCAATCCAGCCCACCCGGGGAGCCTCGGTGGGGTCGGAAACTGCAAAAGGCAGTGCACGTGAAACCGGGAAGCATATAGCGCTTAAAAAAGTTCAAGACTTTTTATCAGGACAAGACAGCTACACTCTGCATAAACCAGCGAGGGTACATTTTCCGAGAAACAGGGTTTTTGTAACACGGCCACTAAAACAATTTCAAGCTGATCTTTGCGATATGAGAAACTTGTCAAACAAAATGACGGTTATAATTATTTGTTAACCGTAATGGACATTTTTTCCAAACGAGCATATGTACGCGCATTGAAGAGCAAGACAGGTTCCGAGGTAGTCAAGGCTTTTACATCAATTTTCAGAGACAGCCAGATACCGAAAAAACTTCAGACAGACGCAGGGAAGGAGTTTTTTAATAACAATTTTAATACATTAATGAAGAAACACGGCATCGTGCATTTTGCCACAGCGAGTGAGACAAAAGCTTCAGTTATTGAGAGATTTAATAGGACTTTTAAAACCCGCATGTGGGCGTATTTTACTGCAAACATAAGCGCCGTTATTCGACGTGATTCCGCACCTGCTAAAAAATTACAATAACTCTTATCATACCAGCATTAAGATGACGCCCATGGAAGTGAATGAGAAAAACGCCTTTCAAGTATTCCAGAACCTGTATCTTAAACCTTCCAATAGTTACTGTAAATTGTCCAGGACCGCGTTCAAAGAAGGGGATCTTGTCAGAGTGTCCAGGGTTCGCGGCATGTTTGAAAAGGGTTATGAGCAGAGCTTTACAAATGAGGTGTTAAAAGTCACTGAAAAAATACGGAGGTCTCCCCCTGTGTACAAACTCAAAGATTTGGACGGTGAAGCAATTAGGGGTACGTTTTACTCATACGAACTTCAAAAAGTGAGAATGTGTAAAGATAAGGCGTTTCAAGTGGAGAATATTTTAAAACGCCGTACTGTTAAAGGGGTTAAACAGGTGTTTGTGAAATGGAGGAATTGGCCAGACAAATTCAACAGCTGGATCAGACAAGATGAACTTCAAGATATATAAAGAGGGGGGTCGATATGACATCTCACACATGACAGCGTTATGGCACGCGGCGTAGAGGATCATGGATTTTATGTTACTTTACCGTCAAACGCCGGACTTGACGTTTTCAAAGATAATTCCTCTTCAAGTTACCGTGTCAATCTAGCACAGCATATTAATTTAGAAGGATCGTGGCAAGTGGCTTTAACAGAGATTTAATATCCGCACACTTGGCATAATGTTCCAAAAGAATCAGCGTTCTTTGAATGGAGGAAGACGGGGGAAGAGCGAATTTCACGCCAGAATTTCACATCCGGGTATTATGAGACAATATCACAGTTAAAAACTGAGGTTGAAGCTCATCTTAAAGCAATAAAACTAGGTATTTCTTTTTATATGAGCGCTGTTGAAAACAGGTTATTCTTTCAAGAAGCAAACCCTGAATACGAATTGCGTTTTTACGGGCCAGTCGCATATATTTTCGGCATGGAACCGGGGAAATGGACTGCTTCTTTCAAACATACGAGCACTCCGCACCCGATGGACAGAAAAGCCGGATTCTACCACTTTTATTGTTACAGTGACGTGATCGAGGAGCAAATAGTGGGTGACACGTCCCTTTGATGAGGACGGTGGAAGTTCAAGGTAAATTCGGCGATATAATTACTCAGACTTTTAATCCGCCCGATTATCTCCCTGTTGCCAGAAAACACATTGAAAACATAGAAATACAGCTAAAATCAGACCAGAACGTACCAATGAAATTCCCCTACGGAAAGACAATCGTGAAATTGCATTTCCGACCGGCAATGCCGCAAAGAAGTTTGAGATAACAACACCCCCCGCCCCCCACTCCCCACCGGTCAGAAACATTTCTATAAAAAACGGCTGACAAGCTCGCTCATTCATTCCCTCATAAACCTCGGGCGCTGCAGCGTGGAAGAAACAATTTATTTTATTTTATTTATTTATTTTTTTCAAATCAACATGAGTCTGCTAAATCTAAGGGATGATCCTCAGCGGTTCGTACAATATTACAATAACCAAGTAGGTGGGTCTTTACCGGGTTTTTATGGATCTGCAACAATGTATGGCAGAGGCATAGGATCAATATTTTCCAGATTATTCCGGTTTGTGTCACCTCTATTTAAATCAGGTTTCACGTTAGCTAAACCACACTTAAAAAAAGCAGCAGCCAAAATCGCAACGGACGTTATCGGAAAAACAATGAATAAATTATCTGGTTCTAATCAAGAAGGGTCGGGAATTATGGTTCTGTCAAGAAGGGCAAGGAAGCGACCGCCGGGTCAACGCGTGCAGAACTCACAAAAATGCAGATCGCTTAAACTAAAGAAATCAAAAGAGAGAAGCAAGGCTAAGGGAAGGAAGTCAGCTCGTAGTAGAGATATATTCATTGACAGCTGATTCATTTAAAAAAAAAAAAAAAAAATTAATCATGGCTCTTCTGCATAACAAATCGGCGGAATGCACCCTAGCAGAGCTGGATTTATTTTCATCTCCCATGACTCAACTATCGATAGAAGACAAGATTTACACTGAAATTTTACCAGTGTCAGCTCTGACACGGGGCGGTCCTATTGAGTTTGTGATTCCTGGCGGCGAGAAATATCTTAACTTAAACTCCACATTGATTCACCTACGGCTGAAAATCAACAAGGCGGATGGTATGAACCTGGATGACGGCGACGCTGTCCGGCTAATTAATTATCCTCTTAACACAATATTTTCACAATGCGACATCACGCTGGGAGACCGTTTGATATCTCAATCAAGCTCCACCCACCCATACAGAGCGATAATTGAGACTCTGCTCAACTATTCTGAAGATACGCTAAAGAGTCAATTTAGCATGGGGCTGTTTTACAAAGACACAGCAGGTGCAATGGATTCTATTGTCGTAACCAACGGCCCGAACAGAGGTTTAAATAAAAGATCCTTATTCATCTCGGAATCCAACAAAGTCCACCTGTTAGGAGCGCTTCACGCTGATTTGCTTTTCTGTGAGAGGGCGCTGCTTAATTCAGTGGATCTGAGAATTAAATTAACAAGAGCCAGCGACGCGTTTTGTCTGATGGGGGCCCATGACTCGAGCTTTCAATTACAAATTTTGGGTGCTTCTCTGTTCATTAAAAAAATTTCAGTTTCTCCAGCGATGCGTCTAGGACATGCTTCCGCTTTAATGCGAGGGAACACCTTGTATCCGCTTTCCAGAGTTAACGTTAAAACATATTCGATGCCTCAAAACTCGAGGATATATACTCAAGAGAACCTGTTTTTGGGAGCCATGCCAAAATACATTGTTCTAGGAATGGTTCACCATGAGGCCTTCACAGGAAGAAGAGACCTGTCATCTTTCAACTTTAAACACATGGACGCAGAATACTTGGCACTATGCCAGGAGGGCAGGCAGATCCCGGCCAAAGCTTTCCAACCCCAATTCAACCATGACATCTCAGTCAGAGAATTTTATAGCATGTACACTGCAACGGGGTGTCATTTAAAAGATCTTTCTCTCACGATTGATCGGTCAGAATTCAACCGGGGCTACGCGTTGTTTTTATTCAGCTTATGCCCTGCTGAAGACTCTGACGCTCTGTCACCCGTTTATAACGGCAACTTAAGGCTGGAGATCTGGTTCAGAGAGCCATTACCGCACACGACGCTCATAGTGTATGCGTGCTATGACTCGATTTTGGAGATTAATTTGAGACGACAAGTTTTAGTAGATTATTATTAATTATGAATAATCACCAGCTTGAGAGCCTGTTGCATCATTATTTACGGGACCGATTTCACGGGGTCTGGGCGTCGGATCAGCTGTCTTTTCTCCAGCGTAATTACACAGGACCGGCCTATTTTGTCGTAAACACACATCCCTCAAATATGCCTGGAGAACACTGGCTCGCTATTACTCTGGAAGGAAACGTCGCATCATTTTTCGATTCCTATGGCATCCCTCCACAATCTGAAATGTATCCCGCCGACA
>JAVYJU010000105.1:0-17386 GCA_033032245.1 Poecilia picta | reverse complement strand
CTCCTGAGGCTGCTGACCCCGAGACCCGACCCTGGATAAGAGAAGAAAATGGATGGATGGATGAAATGTACTACTGTTTTTTATTTTCTATCTAAAATGGTCAAAATGCGCCTTTGTAAATGTTGCATGTTTGCTGTATTAAAAGAAAAACATCTAGTTTTCAGTTTCTATACTGTTCTGGATCGCTTTCTTTCAAAACATTTGCTAGTTTTACTAAGGTTTAATACATCAAATAAAAGCTGATTTTGGTAAATAATTTCAGTAAAAGTCTTTAAATAAACATGGTTTTATCTTTTGTTAAATTTTAGTTATAAAAAGACAAAATTTGTGTTGTACTTTACATTTTCCATTGAAAGAAAATTACAAATTAAAATCTTTCATCTGCACCAAGGGGCCAAATTTGGATAATTTTTGAATTGCAGCACAAGGGCCACATGTGGCCCCCAGGCCACACTTTGGATGCCCCTGATCTACAGAGACAGGAAACTGTTTGGTCTCGGCTACAATCGCTTCTTCCTCCGGATTACATCCGTCTCTCTGTCGCAGGGGAAGGCGGGGAAAACCGAACTCCTGAATGAACGGTGAGAACATGCAAACAGGAAGACCTCAGGCTGGGATTCAAACCCACAACCTTCTTGCTGCAGGACTACCGACCGCTCCAGGCTGCAACCCCATAAAGCGCGTCCTGCACTCAGTCTGAACATCTAAAAGCATCCACTAGGTGGCGCTTAAAGCTTTCATTAAAGCAATGAGAGTCACGAGTTCAGCCAATCAGAACCAAGCTGAATCAATGGCTCTCTTGGATTGGCTGCGTTGCAGCACTGGGGTCACGTGTGTCTGGGTCATCCGGTGTCCAAGGGTCTCCAGGAGGTCAAGGTACTGAACTAGAAATATTTCCATTCCAGTGTTGGAGCGTCACACAGGGAGCTCTGAAACTAACTTACCCCAGGATCACAGGTCACAACCAGGCTGTGGTCAGCAGGTTCTGATGGTTCCGGCCTGACTGGTTTCATTCAACAAACCAGTTTAATGTATGTTGATCTATATGCTCTCAATCTACCTGTTTGTTCTCAACCAGCCGATCCTGAAGCTCTAACTGAGTTACTGAACATCCAGACGTTAAAAACGACCAACCTGAGGGGAAAAACTCTGAGCTCCATCATCTTTAGTCCTTCAGATGTTTGATCCGAGTGGAAACCAGTGAGACCAGCAGCATCACGCCGTTCGTCTGATTTAAAACCTTTTAGACTCACAACGTGACGCAGAAACCAGCTGAAGCTGACGATTAGAGGTTTACCTGCCAACAGGTCCCATGTTTCCCATCTTCACCGCCTCACAAGTCGCTCACATCACTGAGGAACTCCGAAGAAATCCAAACCAGAGCATTCAACAGATCCGTCGTTACGCTGACGATATTTTACTATTCTTAAACAATCCCACAATTTCCCGCCAGAAGACATTCAACTCAGCCAACCTGTAGACTAATTATCCTCACAATCATCCAGATCACACCAGGAAGTTAAAACTATTCATCTCCGCTCACAGTGAATCGGACTTTCAAGATTAAAACAGTTTTTGGTCCAACCTGCTGAGATGAGCTTCATCCCTCTGCAGCTGTGGAGTTTCTCCCAGGTGTCTTATATTAACATCTACTCTTTAAAAACATCCACTAAAACATATTTGGTTGTCTTTAGCTTGTTATGTCACTTTTATTTTAAAGATTTTTTTGGCTCTAGTGACCTTTATTTGATAGTTAGTTGACAGGAAAGTGAGTAATGAGAGAAGGGGAAAGACATGCAGCAAAGGTCGCCAAAGGTCGCCAAGGCTGGGAATTGAACCTGTGACGGCTGTGTTGAGGACAAAGGCCTCCATATGTGGATTGTGCTGAACCCTTGATCCACCTTATGTCACTTTTAAGAAAATGTTTGTAAATGTGGAGCAGCAAACAGCTGAGATGAAGAAGCTACAGCTAACCACCAGTCTGAAGATGATGATGATGATGAGCCTGAGGAAAACCAGTTCAGGCTGATGATGATGAATATTTGAATATTGTACTGTAGAAGTATCAAAACTGAGTGTTAAGACAAACAGGAGCGACGTTGTTCGGGTCAGACTAACAGAAAGTTATTTTTAAAATACAAGAAGAAATTCACAAAATTCTCATATTATTACAACTTTAATTTGGTAAATGACATAATTCTCATATTATTCTGACTTTATTCTTGTAATTAGGGCCTGCCATGCAAATGCATGGAGGCAGTGACTGACCTGCAGGTCAGTCACTGCCTCCATGCATTTGCATGGCAGGCACTTACTGTTCTTCTGTCAATAGAATGTCTCTTTATTATTAGGGCCTGCCATTGCAATGCATAAGGAGAGCAGTGACTGACCTGCGAAGCAGGTCAGTCACTGCCTCCATGCATTTGCATGGCAGGCACTTCTTATTCTACACCTAATAGAATGTCTCTTTATTAGGGCCTGCCATAGCAATGCATAAGGAGAGCAGTGACTGACCTGCGAAGCAGGTCAGTCACTGCCTCCATGCATTTGCATGGCAGGCACTTCTTATTCTACACCTAATAGAATGTCTGTTTATTATTATTATAACATCTTCTTCCATTACCGTTAATGCGGCTCGTACCGCTGCGTGCCCACCCACAAAAGTGGTATCAAATCGAGCGGCTCGTGCCCGGGAAGGGAGCTATTACTTTTATTGGGATTCTGACTTAAAATGACGACAAAAATTAATAAAAACGAAAAAATTGGAGATTGAGGAACTCGCAGCATCAGTAACCTTTCTGTCTGAAACACACACACAGGACTCCTGATGGCTTACTGAAAAACTGTGTTTAACTCGCCCTCACAGGCATAAATATTGCCCTATTGGTCTAAAACTTGGTCATAACATAGATACACATCCCTGCTCCCGTAAAATGTTTTCAAAAATTTCCTAGGGCTTATGGATTTTTGTCAGGGTCCTTCAGACTGGCGCTGGGTGTCTCCCAAATATAGAAACGAGGGAGAAGAGGATTTTCCCGCTCTTTGTCTCCTCACAGCTGCGGGGCATTAATTACCATAGTAACGGGTTCCAGCCAGCGGCAGCCATTACTCTGAGAAACAGCAGAGAGTATTTCCTGTGACTATTGATATTTTGTTTAGATAAAATTACTATTTCTCTGAATTTTTCAGTGTGAAATGACATCCTTAGTATGAAGGCTGAAAGATTTAGACAAATAAACAATTATGGACTGTCTTTATTTTTTTAATATTTTGTACCGTGAGTGAGAACATGTGCGCAGCTTCAGTCTCGGTCTGAAGCTCGTTAATCATTAACAGTGTCAATTAGCGGTGCGCTGCGATCGTTGTCTCTTGTTGCCAATAACCTGCATGTGCAGCTGGACTCACAGCGGCGGAGCTCGTCAAAATATATCAACACAATGAAGCTAATACTTGACGCAGATTGGCTACATCGAGGCTCACTGCAGTAAAAAAAGACATGGAGGATCAGACAGCCGGGAAAGCAGCGCTGTACTCTCACAAACGGGCTCAGAGGTCACAATGCATTGTGGGAAGAATACATATTTCCTGTGATTATTCATATTTTGCTTGCATAAAATTATTATTTCTCTGAATTTTTGAATGTGAATTAAAATACTTAGTATGACGCTTGAAAATTTTCAAGAAAAAAACAATGACCTCTTTATTTATTTATTTATTTTATTTCAGACCGTGAGTCAGGAGGACATGTCCAAAGTTTATATAGATGTCAGTCTGGTACTGAATTTCATTGAACAATGAGTTCAGCTGTTGATTGTTGCTGTGAATCAGATCAGCCACTGTAATGTTGTGATGGATCTGGCAAAAGCTTCAGTCATTAGCAACATGGGCAACTGTGGCTTTCAATTGGAAGGTTACAGGTTAGACTCCTGCTTTCTCCAGCACATGTTACTGTGCCCCTGGGCAAGGCACCCAAGCTCAAATAGCCTACTAAGCTGCATATCAGTGTGTGAATGTGGGACTAGCCTGAAGCAATTTGATTTGTCAGAAATAGTCAAATAAATTGCTATAAGTTCAGTCTATTTACCATTTAAAACCCATCAGTTTATGTAATACTGATTTGCAATAAGCCATTTCTACAGTGTTAATCTATGCACTGCCATAGGTACGGCTATAGTATTAACAGTCTAAATCACATTTTACAACTGGCTTGTGGAAGCCAGAGCATTAGCATTTTTAGACTACAATTTAGCTCAGGTTAGCGTTGATGCTAATGCTGAGCATCAGAATGCTTTTCTTATTTATTACCAATGTTTCATATACTGAATGTAGTAAGTAATGACAGACAACATGATAGTGATGCTCCACATGCTACTAATAGCAATCATGCTATTATTAGCATTTTGGCTAATTTTGGCTTATGCAACATACTAAATGGTACGAGTGCAGCTTAGTGAACATGCTTCTGACTCCCTGCAGGTTATTGACTACATTGCATTTTTCTTTAGCATTAATGCAAATTTTTTTAGCATCATATTGCTGCATCCAATCCGACGGGCACACTTTGGCAGGCCCTTCAAAATTTCTGCGGAATTTTCTAGTTCAACTTATTAGGGCCTGCCATTGCAATGCATAAGGAGAGCAGTGACTGACCTGCGAAGCAGGTCAGTCACTGCCTCCATGCATTTGCATGGCAGGCACTTCTTATTCTACACCTAATAGAATGTCTGTTTATTATTATTATAACATCTTCTTCCATTACCGTTAATGCGGCTCGTACCGCTGCGTGCCCACCCACAAAAGTGGTATCAAATCGAGCGGCTCGTGCCCGGGAAGGGAGCTATTACTTTTATTGGGATTCTGACTTAAAATGACGACAAAAATTAATAAAAACGAAAAAATTGGAGATTGAGGAACTCGCAGCATCAGTAACCTTTCTGTCTGAAACACACACACAGGACTCCTGATGGCTTACTGAAAAACTGTGTTTAACTCGCCCTCACAGGCATAAATATTGCCCTATTGGTCTAAAACTTGGTCAGAACATAGATACACATCCCTGCTCCCGTAAAATGTTTTCAAAAATTGTCTAGGGCTTATGGATTTTTGTCAGGGTCCTTCAGACTGGCGTTGGGTGTCTCCCAAGTATAGAAACGAGGGAGAAGAGGATTTTCCCGCTCTTTGTCTCCTCACAGCTGCGGGGCATTAATTACCATAGTAACGGGTTCCAGCCAGCGGCAGCCATTACTCTGAGAAACAGCAGAGTATTTCCTGTGACTATTGATATTTTGTTTAGATAAAATTATTTTTTCTCTGAATTTTTCAGTGTGAAATGACATCCTTAGTATGAAGGCTGAAAGATTTAGACAAATAAACTATTATGGACTGTCTTTATTTTTTTAATATTTTGTACCGTGAGTGAGAACATGTGCGCAGCTTCAGTCTCGGTCTGAAGCTCGTTAATCATTAACAGTGTCAATTAGCGGTGCGCTGCGATCGTTGTCTCTTGTTGCCAATAACGTGCATGTGCAGCTGGACTCACAGCGGCGGAGCTCGTCAAAATATATCAACACAATGAAGCTAATACTTGACGCAGATTGGCTACATCGAGGCTCACTGCAGTAAAAAAAGACATGGAGGATCAGACAGCCGGTAAAGCAGCGCACAGCTACAAACACTCACCCGGATTAGCATGACGGTCAGAAAGCTAATCAAATAACCTGTAAAATTAATTACTCCGCTCAGCCGGAAACAGTCAATCAGAACTAGCAGTAACCAGCTAGCCGCTATGCTAACCAGAAGTTTTCATTGAGTTACTCTGGAGTGTTTATTGATCCTGTTTTTGCCTTTGAATGTTATATTTTATACTTGAACTTTTTGACAATGTTGAGAGGTGCAAGTAGGAGCTTAATCAACATTTTTCTGACTCCACAGGTTTTTGACTACTATTTAGCTCAGGTTAGCGATGATGCTAATGTTGAGCATCAGAATGCTTTTCTTATTTATTACCAATGTTTCATATACTGAATGTAGTAAGTAATGACAAACAACATGATAGTGATGCTCCACATGCTACTAATAGCAATCATGCTATTATTAGCATTTTGGCTAATTTTAGCTTATGCAACATACTAAATGGTACAAGTGCAGCTTAGTGAACATGCTTCTGACTCCCCACAGGTTATTGATTACACTGCAGCTTTCTTTAGCATTACTGCTCATTTTTACCACCAGAACATTTATTAAAAATCCGACGGGCACACTTTGGCAGGCCCTTTAAAATTTCTGCGGAATTTTCTAGTTAGGGCCTGCCATAGCAATGCATAAGGAGAGCAGTGACTGACCTGCGAAGCAGGTCAGTCACTGCCTCCATGCATTTGCATGGCAGGCACTTCTTATTCTACACCTAATAGAATGTCTGTTTATTATTATTATAACATCTTCTTCCATTACCGTTAATGCGGCTCGTACCGCTGCGTGCCCACCCACAAAAGTGGTATCAAATCGAGCGGCTCGTGCCCGGGAAGGGAGCTATTACTTTTATTGGGATTCTGACTTAAAATGACGACAAAAATTAATAAAAACGAAAAAATTGGAGATTGAGGAACTCGCAGCATCAGTAACCTTTCTGTCTGAAACACACACACAGGACTCCTGATGGCTTACTGAAAAACTGTGTTTAACTCGCCCTCACAGGCATAAATATTGCCCTATTGGTCTAAAACTTGGTCATAACATAGATACACATCCCTGCTCCCGTAAAATGTTTTCAAAAATTTCCTAGGGCTTATTGATTTTTGTCAGGGTCCTTCAGACTGGCGCTGGGTGTCTCCCAAGTATAGAAACGAGGGAGAAGAGGATTTTCCCGCTCTTTGTCTCCTCACAGCTGCGGGGCATTAATTACCATAGTAACGGGTTCCAGCCAGCGGCAGCCATTACTCTGAGAGACAGCAGAGAGTATTTCCTGTGACTATTGATATTTTTTTTAGATAAAATTATTATTTCTCTGAATTTTTCAGTGTGAAATGACATCCTTAGTATGAAGGCTGAAAGATTTAGACAAATAAACTATTATGGACTGTCTTTATTTTTTTAATATTTTGTACCGTGAGTGAGAACATGTGCGCAGCTTCAGTCTCGGTCTGAAGCTCGTTAATCATTAACAGTGTCAATTAGCGGTGCGCTGCGATCGTTGTCTCTTGTTGCCAATAACCTGCATGTGCAGCTGGACTCACAGCGGCGGAGCTCGTCAAAATATATCAACACAATGAAGCTAATACTTGACGCAGATTGGCTACATCGAGGCTCACTGCAGTAAAAAAAGACATGGAGGATCAGACAGCCGGTAAAGCAGCGCGCAGCTACAAACACTCACCCGGATTAGCATGACGGTCAGAAAGCTAATCAAATAACCTGTAAAATTATTTAAATCTTAGATCTGTGATGTAAGACGCTGGTTCTGCTCTTGAACCGCTGCTAGCTACAGGCAGTAACATTTAATATTTGGCACGGAGCCGCTTCTGCTCCACCTGTTAGTGACTCTGACCGAACCTCTTTAAAGCTGCAGCATCTAACTAAAAAAATACATTTTACATGCGTACTAAAACTTTCGCTGTCCTAACATGAGACAGATAATCTCTAAAAAATAATCGATCTCCTCCCTGTTCTGCCGGAAACAGTCAATCAGAACTAGCAGTAACCAGCTAGCCGCTATGCTAACAGGAAGTTTTCATTCAGTAACTCTGAAATGTTGATTGATCCTGTTTTTGCCTTTGAATGTTATGTTTTATACTTGAATTTTTTGTCAATGTTGAGAGGTGCAAGTAGGAGCTTAATCAACATTTTTCTGACTCTCCACAGGTTTTTGACTACTATTTAGCTCAGGTTAGCGTTGATGCTAATGTTGAGCATCAGAACACTTTTCTTACTTATTAGCAACATTTCATATAATGAATGGAGTAAGTAATGACAGACAACACGCTACTGATTCCAAACATGGAACTGATAGCAGTCATGCTAACATTAGCATTTTGGCTAATTTCACCTTATGTGTTAATTTTAACAAAATTAATGGTGCAAGTACAGCTTCATCAACATGTTTTTGACTCTCCACAGGTTTTTGACTACAATTTAGCTCAGGTTAGCATTGATGCTAATGTTAAGCATCAGAACGATTTTCTTGCTTAATACCAATGTTTCATATACTGAATGGAATAAGTAATGAACGTTTTATTAAAAATCCGACGGGCACACTTTGGCAGGCCCTTTAAAATTTCTGCGGAATTTTCTAGTTATTCCATATTTTTCTTCCGTCACCGTTAATGCGGCTCGTACCGCTGCGTGCCCACCCACAAAAGTGGTATCAAATCGAGCGGCTCGTGCCCGGGAAGGGAGCTATTACTTTTGTTGGGATTCTGACTTAAAATGACGACAAAAATTAATAAAAACGAAATAAAAACGAAAAAATTGGAGATTGAGGAACTCACAGCATCAGTAACCTTTCTGTCTGAAACACACACACAGGACTCCTGATGGCTTACTGAAAAACTGTGTTTAACTCGCCCTCACAGGCATAAATATTGCCCTATTGGTCTAAAACTTGGTCAGAACATAGATACACATCCCTGCTCCCGTAAAATGTTTTCAAAAATTTTCTAGGGCTTATGGATTTTTGTCAGGGTCCTTCAGACTGGCGCTGGGTGTCTCCCAAGTATAGAAACGAGGGAGAAGAGGATTTTCCCGCTCTTTGTCTCCTCACAGCTGCGGGGCATTAATTACCATAGTAACGGGTTCCAGCCAGCGGCAGCCATTACTCTGAGAGACAGCAGAGAGTATTTCCTGTGACTATTGATATTTTGTTTAGATAAAATTATTATTTCTCTGAATTTTTCAGTGTGAAATGACATCCTTAGTATGAAGGCTGAAAGATTTAGACAAATAAACTATTATGGACTGTCTTTATTTTTTTAATATTTTGTACCGTGAGTGAGAACATGTGCGAAGCTTCAGTCTCGGTCTGAAGCTCGTTAATCATTAACAGTGTCAATTAGCGGTGCGCTGCGATCGTTGTCTCTTGTTGCCAATAACCTGCATGTGCAGCTGGACTCACAGCGGCGGAGCTCCTCAAAATATATCAACACAATGAAGCTAATACTTGACGCAGATTGGCTACATCGAGGCTCACTGCAGTAAAAAAAGACATGGAGGATCAGACAGCCGGTAAAGCAGCGCGCAGCTACAAACACTCACCCGGATTAGCATGACGGTCAGAAAGCTAATCAAATAACCTGTAAAATTATTTAAATCTTAGATCTGTGATGTAAGACGCTGGTTCTGCTCTTGAACCGCTGCTAGCTACAGGCAGTAACATTTAATATTTGGCACGGAGCCGCTTCTGCTCCACCTGTTAGTGACTCTGACCGAACCTCTTTAAAGCTGCAGCATCTAACTAAAAAAATACATTTTACATGCGTACTAAAACTTTCGCTGTCCTAACATGAGACAGATAATCTCTAAAAAATAATCGATCTCCTCCCTGTTCTGCCGGAAACAGTCAATCAGAACTAGCAGTAACCAGCTAGCCGCTATGCTAACAGGAAGTTTTCATTCAGTAACTCTGAAATGTTGATTGATCCTGTTTTTGCCTTTGAATGTTATGTTTTATACTTGAATTTTTTGTCAATGTTGAGAGGTGCAAGTAGGAGCTTAATCAACATTTTTCTGACTCTCCACAGGTTTTTGACTACTATTTAGCTCAGGTTAGCGTTGATGCTAATGTTGAGCATCAGAACACTTTTCTTACTTATTAGCAACATTTCATATAATGAATGGAGTAAGTAATGACAGACAACACGCTACTGATTCCAAACATGGAACTGATAGCAGTCATGCTAACATTAGCATTTTGGCTAATTTCACCTTATGTGTTAATTTTAACAAAATTAATGGTGCAAGTACAGCTTCATCAACATGTTTTTGACTCTCCACAGGTTTTTGACTACAATTTAGCTCAGGTTAGCATTGATGCTAATGTTAAGCATCAGAACGATTTTCTTGCTTAATACCAATGTTTCATATACTGAATGGAATAAGTAATGAACGTTTTATTAAAAATCCGACGGGCACACTTTGGCAGGCCCTTTAAAATTTCTGCGGAATTTTCTAGTTAGGGCCTGCCATTGCAATGCATAAGGAGAGCAGTGACTGACTTGCGAAGCAAGTCAGTCACTGCCTCCATGCATTTGCATGGCAGGCACTTATTGTTCTTCACCTAATAGAATGTCTGGTTATTATTTATTATTCTTCCATCACCGTTAATGCGGCTCGTACCGCTGCGTGCCCACCCACAAAAGTGGTATCAAATCGTGCGGCTCGGCGCCGAGAAGGGAGCTATTACTTTTGTTGGGGATTGGACTTACGATGGCGACGTAAAAAGCGAAAAACGAGCGAAATTTCCAACTGCCGAAACCTTAGAGTGTAACTGAAATCAACTGCCGTTTTTTAGAGTGAGAAACAGAGTGGAATTTTGACCCAAAGATAATTTTGAAATCGCTCTCATGCCTTCAAAAATTGCTCTATTTGTATGAAAGTCGGTCATGACATAGATAAATTTGTCTGCTCCGGTAAAATGTTTTCGAAATTTCTCTAGGGCTTACGGTTTTCTGTCCAGGTGCTTCAGAGTAAAATTATGGGAAGGGGTAACTGACGTCGATCCCTCTATATTAGATACAATCTGCCCTGCACTTCACTCCCACAGCTGACAGTTGGAATTTAGGATTGATCACCATGGCAACAGAAGACAGAGAAAGGCAGAGCTTCTGCTTTGGACTACAAACCGGCCATATTAACTGTAGTTCTATCTACGGCCATGACTCAGAATGTCAGAATTTACAACATGGCGGAACTGTCTGTTACTGCAGAGGAGGACTTGGCTGCTATTTAGAACTACTTGTGTTTTGAGCTTTATATAACTGATTTAACTTAATCACAATAACACTTGGATTTAGTGTTGCCATTTCAAATGAAGCTTACTGAAAAATTTCAAAATAAAAGCCTTGACCATTTTTTCATCATGTAATTGCTCTTTTGGGCATTAGATAACTGTTTAAGACAACTACTGTTACAATTGGGATTAGTGTTGCCATTTCAAATGAAGCTTAATAACAATTTCAAAATAAAAGCTTCAATAATCCTCTCAGGTAAGTGATATTACCTGTTGCGTTCAGGTGTTGCACTATTGCAGTGATTTAGATCAGCTATAGAACTATGACCTGGCAAGAGCTTCAGTCATTAAAAATTGAAGATGAACAAACTGATGTATTACACATCAGTTTGTGTAATACTGACTTTAAATAGGCCATTTAAACCGTGTGAGTCTGTGCACTGCCATAGGTAGGGTGATAGTTTTGGCATTATATTTCTGATTATAGAACTGGCTTATGGAAACTAGAGCAATAACATTTTTGGACTACAATTTAACTTAGCCTAGGATTGATGCTAATAATAAGCATCAGAACACTTTTCTTACTGACTAGAAACATTTTGTATTGTGAATGGAGTAAGTAATGACAGACAACATGCTAGTGATGCAAAACATGATACTCATAGCATTCATGCTAACATTGGCATTTTGGCTAATTTTAGCTTATGCAACATACTAATTGGTACGAGAAGAGCTTAGTCAACATGCTTCTGACTTCCCGCAGGTTTTTGACTCCATTGCAGCTTCCTTTAGCATTATTGCTAATTTTTACCATCAGAACGCTTTATTAAAAATCCGACGGGCACACTTTGGCAGGCCCTTTAAAATTTCTGCAGGAATTTTCTAGTTATTTATTATTCTTCCATCACCGTTAATGCGGCTCGTACCGCTGCGTGCCCACCCACAAAAGTGGTATCAAATCGAGCGGCTCGGTGCCGAGAAGTGAGCTATTACTTTTGTTGGGATTCTGACTTAAAATGACGACAAAAATTAATAAAAACGAAAAAATTGGAAATTGAGGAACTCGCAGCATCAGTAACCTTTCTGTCTGAAACACACACACAGGACTCCTGATGGCTTACTGAAAAACTGTGTTTAACTCGCCCTCACAGGCATAAATATTGCCCTATTGGTCTAAAACTTGGTCATAACATAGATACACATCCCTGCTCCCGTAAAATGTTTTCAAAAATTTCCTAGGGCTTATGGATTTTTGTCAGGGTCCTTCAGACTGGCGCTGGGTGTCTCCCAAGTATAGAAACTAGGGAGAAGAGGATTTTCCCGCTCTTTGTCTCCTCACAGCTGCGGGGCATTAATTACCATAGTAACGGGTTCCAGCCAGCGGCAGCCATTACTCTGAGAGACAGCAGAGAGTATTTCCTGTGACTATTGATATTTTGTTTAGATAAAATTATTATTTCTCTGAATTTTTCAGTGTGAAATGACATCCTTACTATGAAGGCTGAAAGATTTAGAGATTATGGACTGTTGTAATTTTTTTAATATTTTGTACCGTGAGTGAGAACATGTGCGAAGCTTCAGTCTCGGTCTGAAGCTCGTTAATCATTAACAGTGTCAATTAGCGGTGCGCTGCGATCATTGTCTCTTGTTGCCAATAACCTGCATGTGCAGCTGGACTCACAGCGGCGGAGCTCGTCAAAATATATCAACACAATGAAGCTAATACTTGACGAAGATTGGCTACATCGAGGCTCACTGCAGTAAAAAAAGACATGGAGGATCAGACAGCCGGTAAAGCAGCGCGCAGAAGCTAAACAAATAACCTGTAAAATTATTTAAATCTTAGATCTGTGATGTAAGACGCTGGTTCTGCTCTTGAACCGCTGCTAGCTACAGGCAGTAACATTTAATATTTGGCACGGAGCCGCTTCTGCTCCACCTGTTAGTGACTCTCTGACCGAACCTGTTTAAAGCTGCAGCATCTACGTAAAAAAATACATTTTACATGCGTATTAAAACTTTCGCTGTCCTAACATGAGACAGATAATCTCTAAAATATAATCGATCTCCTCCATGTTCAGCCGGAAACAGTCAATCAGAACTAGCAGTAACCAGCTAGCCGCTATGCTAACAGGAAGTTTTCATTCAGTAACTCTGAAATGTTGATTGATCCTGTTTTTGCCTTTGAATGTTAAGTTTTATACTTGAATTTTTTGTCAATGTTGAGAGGTGCAAGTAGGAGCTTAATCAACATTTTTCTGACTCTCCACAGGTTTTTGACTACTATTTAGCTCAGGTTAGCGTTGATGCTAATGTTGAGCATCAGAACACTTTTCTTACTTATTACCAATGTTTCATATACTGAATGGAGTAAGTAATGACAGACAACATGATAGTGATGCAAAACATGATGCTGATAGCATTCATGCTAACATTAGCATTTTGGCTAATTTTACATTATGTAACATACTAAATGGTGCTAGAAAAGCTAAGTGAGCATGCTTCTGACTCCCTGCAAGTTATTTACTACATTGCAGCTTTCTTTAGCATTATTGCTAATTTTTACCATCAGAATACATTATTAATCCGACGGGCACACTTTGGCAGGCCCTTCAAAATTTCTGCAGGAATTTTCTAGTTATTTATTATTCTTCCGTCACCGTTAATGCGGCTCGTACCGCTGCGTGCCCACCCACAAAAGTGGTATCAAATCGTGCGGCTCGGCGCCGAGAAGGGAGCTATTACTTTTGTTGGGATTCTGACTTAAAATGACGACAAAAATTAATAAAAACGAAAAAATTGGAGATTGAGGAACTCACAGCATCAGTAACCTTTCTGTCTGAAACACACACACAGGACTCCTGATGGCTTACTGAAAAACTGTGTTTAACTCGCCCTCACAGGCATAAATATTGCCCTATTGGTCTAAAACTTGGTCATAACATAGATACACATCCCTCCTCCCGTAAAATGTTTTCAAAAATTGTCTAGGGCTTATGGATTTTTGTCAGGGTCCTTCAGACTGGCGCTGGGTGTCTCCCAAGTATAGAAACGAGGGAGAAGAGGATTTTCCCGCTCTTTGTCTGCTCACAGCTGCGGGGCATTAATTACCATAGTAACGGGTTCCAGCCAGCGGCAGCCATTACTCTGAGAGACAGCAGAGAGTATTTCCTGTGACTATTGATATTTTGTTTAGATAAAAGTATTATTTCTCTGAATTTTTCAGTGTGAAATGACATCCTTACTATGAAGGCTGAAAGATTTAGAGATTATGGACTGTTGTAAGTTTTTTAAATATTTTGTACCGTGAGTGAGAACATGTGCGAAGCTTCAGTCTCGGTCTGAAGCTCGTTAATCATTAACAGTGTCAATTAGCGGTGCGCTGCGATCGTTGTCTCTTGTTGCCAATAACCTGCATGTGCAGCTGGACTCACAGCGGCGGAGCTCGTCAAAATATATCAACACAATGAAGCTAATACTTGACGCAGATTGGCTACATCGAGGCTCACTGCAGTAAAAAAAGACATGGAGGATCAGACAGCCGGGAAAGCAGCGCTGTACTCTCACAAACGGGCTCAGAGGTCACAATGCATTGTGGGAAGAATACATATTTCCTGTGATTATTCATATTTTGCTTGCATAAAATTATTATTTCTCTGAATTTTTGAATGTGAATTAAAATACTTAGTATGACGCTTGAAAATTTTCAAGAAAAAAACAATGACCTCTTTATTTATTTATTTATTTTATTTCAGACCGTGAGTCAGGAGGACATGTCCAAAGTTTATATAGATGTCAGTCTGGTACTGAATTTCATTGAACAATGAGTTCAGCTGTTGATTGTTGCTGTGAATCAGATCAGCCACTGTAATGTTGTGATGGATCTGGCAAAAGCTTCAGTCATTAGCAACACGGGCAACTGTGGCTTTCAATTGGAAGGTTACAGGTTAGACTCCTGCTTTCTCCAGCACATGTTACTGTGCCCCTGGGCAATGCACCCAATCTCAAATAGCCTACTAAGCTGCATATCAATGTGGGACTAGCCTGAAGCAATTTGATTTGTCAGAAATAGTCAAATAAATTGCTATAAGTTCAGTCTATTTACCATGTAAAACCCATCAGTTTATGTAATACTGATTTGCAATAAGCCATTTCTACAGTGTTAATCTATTCACTGCCATAGGTACGGCTATAGTATTAACAGTCTAAATCACATTTTACAACTGGCTTGTGGAAGCCAGAGCATTAGCATTTTTAGACTACAATTTAGCTCAGGTTAGCGTTGATGCTAATGCTGAGCATCAGAATGCTTTTCTTATTTATTACCAATGTTTCATATACTGAATGTAGTAAGTAATGACAGACAACATGATAGTGATGCTCCACATGCTACTAATAGCAATCATGCTATTATTAGCATTTTGGCTAATTTTGGCTTATGCAACATACTAAATGGTACGAGTGCAGCTTAGTGAACATGCTTCTGACTCCCTGCAGGTTATTGACTACATTGCATTTTTATTTAGCATTAATGCAAATTTTTTTAGCATCATATTGCTGCGTCCAATCCGACGGGCACACTTTGGCAGGCCCTTTAAAATTTCTGCGGAATTTTCTAGTTTGATTTATTATTGTATTTTTACAGCTTTTTTCTGGTAATTTAGTGAATTTATTCTCATAATTAAATGTTTGTTGTCAGTCTGACTGCTGGCTGTTGCTGGTTCGAACCCCCCCTGATGGTCCCCCTGACCCCCCTGATGGTCCCCCTGACCCCCCTGATGGTCCCCCTGACCCCCCTGATGGTCCCCCTGACGGTCCCCCTGACCCCCCTGATGGTCCCCCTGACCCCCCAGTCAGTCTGCAACCATCAGAGGTGAATCACTGAATGTTCTTCTGAATCCTCAGACCTGAAAAAGCATCGTACAAATTGCAATATATAAATATTCTTAATATTTTTGTGATGTTGGTGTTGGCAGCATTTGAGTCGTTGGTTTTTCTTCTTTTGAACATGTTTTGCTTCTTTTGCAGCTCCACAGAAAGTCAACAAATCATTTCAGTTTTTCTCCCAGAGATGAAAAGAGAAAATATCAGAAAATGATGAACAAAGGAAGAAAGACTAGAGTAGGAACATTCAAAGGACTAACCGACCAGCTCTCCTCCAGACCTGATGCCTTCAGGGCCTTCAGGACGGCACAGCGCCGCCGTCTGTGTGGATCTTCATGTGCTTCAGCATCGTGCATTTGTGACTGAAGCACCTTCCACAGAGCTCACAGGAGTACGGTTTCTCCCCCGAATGGCTCCTCATGTGTTTGAGCAGCGTGCAGCTGTGGCTGTAGCTCTTGTCGCAGATGCCGCAGGGATACGGTCGCTCGCCGGTGTGGGTGCGGATGTGCTGCATCAGGTTGCTGCTCTGGCTGAAGCTTTTGCCGCAGATCTCGCAGGAATACGGCTTCTCGCCCGTGTGCGTCCTCATGTGGCGCAGCAGGTTGCTGTTGTCGCTGAAGCTCTTCCCGCAGGTCTGGCAGGAGTAGGATCTCTCGCCCGTATGGGTCATGGTGTGCTTACGGAGTGTGGACGGGTCGGAGAAGGTTCTGCCGCAGGTTTTACAGAAGTACGGCCGCTCGTCCGTGTGCGTTCGCATGTGGACCATGAGGTGGACGCTGTACCTGAAGGCTTTGTTGCAGGTTTTGCAGATGTAGGGCCTCTCGCCCGTGTGGATGGTCATGTGGCGTTTAAAGCCAGACTGGTCAGAGAACCTCTTCCCACAGGTCTTGCAGAGATACGGCTTCTCGCCCGTGTGCGTCCTCATGTGGACGTTCAGATTGACCTTCTGGCTGAAGCCTTTACCGCAGATTTCGCAGGAAAATGGTTTCTCCCCAGTGTGCGTCCTCATGTGGATCAGCAGCTTGATGTTGTATTTGAAAGCTTTTCCACACACATTGCAGGAGAACGGCTTCTCCAGCACGTGGATTTTAAAATGTTCCTTTAATTCTGAGTCGCTGCCAAAGTTTTTCCCACAGAGCTGACATCCTGAGGGTCCGTCGCTGGTCCCGGCGCTGCTCGGACTCTCAGCGCTCGGGTTGTAACTGTAACTCATGAGTTTGAGACGCGGCGTCGGGTCGGCGCCGCTGGCTGATCTGGACTCTTGCTCCCAGCTCCAGTCCTGGAAGCCGAGGAAAACGTTCTGCTCGGCGTTTCCTTCTGCTTCACTTTCGTCGCTTTCCTCATAAGCCGACGTGACGGTGAAGGAGTCGATCTCCTCCTTCAGCACCAGCTGCTCGTCCTGCTCCTCTTTAATCTGTGGAGGTTCTGCTTCCTGCTGCTCCTGCAGCTCCGCCTCCAGGGAGACGCAACGCTGTGCAGCATCTGCAGGAGGAAAACAAAGAAACTGATGAAATGTGTGGCTCCTCTATTAACCCTTCATCGTTTCTACCAGCGCTGCTCTGA
>JAVYJU010000104.1:0-17421 GCA_033032245.1 Poecilia picta | reverse complement strand
TTAAAACAATTTTGTTTAAAATTTTCGAACCCAAAAAAAGGGAAAAAGTGAAAAAGGGGAGTTGCTCATCTCAGCTGTAATTAAATTTTCGCCTTATTAGATGTTGGACGGGCTTAAAAATGTTTGAGATGCTTATATCGGGTTGTTTTAAACTGGAATCAGGTCTAATTTCAAGTTACAATATGTTTAAAGTTTTCAGAAGCCAAAAACGCTTTATCTCAGCGAAAGAAGTGAAAATGGATGTCGCTCATTCCCCAGCTGTACATTCAATTTTCAGCTTTATTAGATGTTGGCGCTCCAAATGCGAGATGCATTATATTGGTTTTTTTTTAAACTGGAATAGGTCTAATTTTTAATTTAAAATATTTTTTAAGTTTTCAGAACCCAAAAAAACGAAGGGAAAAAATAAAAAAAGTCTGCTCATTCTCAGCTGTACATTAATTTCCCCTTTTAGATGTGGAGGGTCAAAATGCTGAGATGCATTATTCGGGTTTGTTTAAACTGAATCGGTCTAATTTTTTTTTTAAATATGTTTAATTTTTCAAAACCCAAAAAAGATTAAAAAAATTGGAGTCTGCATTCTCGTGTACATTCTTTTTTCCCCTTTTAGTTTGGAAGCCCCAAAATGCTGGATGCATTATATCGGTTGTTTTAAACGGAAAATCGGTTTAAAATTTTAAAGTTACAATATGTTTGAAGTTTTCAGAAGAAAAAAACCTTTATCTCAGGGGAAGAAGTAAAAAAAAGGATGTCTGCTCTTCTCGCTTCATTCAATTTTCACCCTTTTTAGATGTTGGAGGCTAAAAAATGGAGATGTTTTAACCGGGTTGTTTTAAACTGAATAGGTCAAATTTTTCAGTTACAATATGTTTAGTTTTCAGAACCCAAAAAAGAAGGAAAAATAAAAAGTTCTGCTCTTTCTCAGCTGTACATTCATTTTTCGCCTTATTGATGTTGGCCCCCAAATGTGGTGCTTTTTTTGGTTGTTTTAAACGGGAATCAGGTCAAATTTTTAAAGTTCATTGTTTGAAGTTTTCGAACCCAAAAAGGACTGGAAAGGTTTTGGGTCTTTTTCCAGCTGTCTTCAATTTTCGCCTTTTTAGAGTTGGGGGGTAAAAATCGAGATGCATTATTTCGGTTTTTTTAAAAACTGGAATCAGGAAAATTTTGTTACTTTTGTTTAAGTTTTCAGGCCAAAAGAAAAGGTAAAATTTTGGATGTCTGCTCTTTCCCCTTGTACATTAAATTTTTCAGCCTTTTTAGTTTTGGAGGTAGAAAAGGGTTGAGAGCTTTAAATTCTGGTTTTTTTTAAAAGGAATCGGGTCTAATTTTTAAAGTTCCAATTGTTTGAAGTTTTCAGAAGCCAAAAAACGTTTTCTCAGCAAAAAGAAGTGAAAAAGGATGTTGTCATTCTCAGTGTACATTAAATTTTACCCTTTATTAGATTTTGGCGGCTGAAAAATTTCTGAAGCTTTAAAATTGGTTTGTTTTAAATGGAAAATCAGGTCTTTTTTTCAATTACTTTGTTTTGAAGTTTTAAGAAAACCCAAAGAAGTGAAAATTGGAAGTTTGCCATTCTCAGTTTTAATTTCAATTTCAGCCTTTTATTTTGTTGGGGCTAAAAATGCTGAGATGCATTATACTGGTTGTTTAAACTGGAATCGTCTAAATTTAAAGTTCCAATATGTTTGAAGTTTTCGAAGCCAAAAAGTTTTCTAGCAAAAGAGGAAAAAATGTCTGCTCTTTTTGTACATTCAATTTTCAGCCTTTTTAGATTTTGGCAGCTCCAAAAAAGTGAGATGATTTATTGGTTTTTTAAAAACTGGAATAGGTTAATTTTAAGTTACATAGTTTAAGTTTTCAGAAAAAAAAACCCCAAAGAGTGAAAGGAGTTTGCTCATTCTCAGTTTTACATTCAATTTCAGCCTTTTAGAGTTGGAGGCTGAAAATGTGAGATGCATTATATCTGGTTGTTTTAAACGGAATCGGTCAAAATTTAAGTTCAATAGTTGAAGTTTTCAGAACCCAAAAAAGAAGGAAAAAAGGGGAAAAAAGTCTGTCATTCTCAGCTGTACATTAAATTTTTCAGCCTTATTAGGTTGGGGGTGAAATTTGCTGGATGCTTTATCGGGTTTTTTTAAAACTGGAATCAGTCAAAATTTCAAGTTACAATATTTTTAAAGTTTTCAGAACCCAAAAAGCTTTATCTCAGCGAAAAGAAGTAAAAAAATGGATGTCTGTATTCTCAGCTGTCATTCAATTTTCGCCTTATTAGTTTTGGCGCCAAATGTGGATGCATTAATCGGGTTGTTTAAACTGGAATCAGGTCAAAATTTTCAAGTTACAATATGTTGAATTTTTCGAAAAAATTTAAAAAAGTGAAATTGGAGTCTGTCATTCTCAGTTACATTAATTTTACCCTTATTAGTTTTTGGGGGCTAAAAATGCTGGATGTTTAACTGGTTGTTTTAAACTGGAATCGGGTCTAATTTTAAAATTTAAAAAAATATGTTTTTTTTTCGAACCCAAAAACGCTTTATTCAGCGAAAAAGGGGGAAAAATGGTGTTGCTTTTCTCACTGTAATTCAATTTCAGCCTTTTAGATTTTTTGGGGTTAAAAATGTGAGAGCATTAACGGGGTTGTTTTAAAAAACTGGAAACGGTCAAATTTTTAAAATTTTAAAATATTTTTTAAGTTTTCAGAAGCCAAAACGCTTTTCTAGGAAAGAAGTGAAAAAATTTCGCTCATTTCAGCTTACATTAATTTCAGTTTTTAGATGTTGGGGCTGCAAAATCTGAGATGCATTATATTGGTTTTTTTTAAACGGGAATCGGTCTAATTTTAAGTTAAAATATGTTTAAATTTTTCAGAAGCCAAAAAGTGAAATTGGGAAAGTTGCTCATTCTCAGCTGTCATTAAATTTTCAGCCTTATTGATGTTGGCGGCTGAAAATGCTGAGGCATTAATCGGGTTTTTTAAACGGAATCAGGTCAAAATTTAAAAGTTACAATATGTTTGAAGTTTTCAAAAGCCAAAAAACGCTTTATTCAGCGAAAAGAAGGAAAAATGGATGTCGCTCATTCTAGCTGTAATTCAATTTTCGCCTTATTAGATTTTGGCGGGCTAAAAAGGGTGAGATGCATTATTTTGGTTGTTTTAAAACTGGAATCGTCTAATTTAAAGTTAAAAATTTTTTGAAGTTTCAAAGAAAAAGCAAGGGAAGGTGAAAATGGAGTCTGTCTTCTCAGTGACATTCTTTTCAGCCTTATTAGATGTTGGCGGCTAAAATGCGAGATGATTATATCTGGTTTTTTTTTTAAACTGGAATCAGGTCTTTTTTTAATTACAATTGTTTAAAGTTTTCAGAAAAAAGCCCAAAAGAAGTGAAAATGGAGTCTGTCATTCTCACTGTACATTAAATTTTCACCCTTATTAGATGTTGGCAGCTAAAATGCTGAGATGATTTATCTGGTTGTTTAAATGGAACAGGTCAAAATTTTTAAGTTAAAATTTTTTAAGGTTTCAGGCCAAAAACGCTTTATTCAGCGAAAGAATGAAAAATGGAGTTGCTCATTTCAGCTGTAATTCAATTTTCGCCTTTTAGTTTTGGGTAGGTGAAATGCGAGAGCTTTTAAACCTGGTTTTTTTAAACGGAATCGGGGTCTTTTTAAGTTACAATATGTTTGAAGTTTTTCAGACCCAAAAAAAAAGCTTTTCTCAGCAAAAAGAAGTGAAAAATGGATGTTGCTCTTTTAGCTGTAATTCAATTTTTCAGCCTTATTAGATGTTGGCAGCTCCCAAATTTGGATGCTTTAAATTTTGGGTTTGTTTTAAACTGGAATAGGTTAATTTAAAAGTTTCAATTTTTTGAATTTTTCAAAACCAAAAAGAATTTGAAATTTGGAAGTCTCTCATTTCAGTGTACATTAAATTTTCAGCTTTTAGTTTTGGCAGGTTTTGAAAATGCTGAGAGCATTATATCTGGTTGTTTTAAACTGGATCAGTCAAAATTTTTAGTTACAATTGTTTAAAGTTTTCAAACCCAAAAAACCTTTATCTCAGCGAAAGAAGTAAAAAATTTTGTTGTCTTTCTCACTGTAATTCAATTTTCACCCTTATTAGTTTTGGGAGCTAAAAATGCTGGATGTTTAACTGGTTGTTTTAAACGGGAATCAGGTTAATTTTAAGTTACAATATTTTAAGTTTTAAAAGCCCAAAAACGTTTATTCAGCGAAAGAAGTAAAAAAATGGATTTGCCATTCTCAGCTGTAATTCAATTTTCCCCTTTTTGAGTTGGAAGCTCCAAAATGCTGGTGCTTATACTGGTTTTTTAAAAACTGGAAATGGCAAATTTTAAGTTACAATATGTTTGAAGTTTTTCCAGAAAAAGAAGTAAAAAAGGAGTCGTCTTTTCCAGCTTACATTCAATTTTCAGCCTTATTAGATGTTGGAGGCTAGAAAACTGAGTTTGCTTAACTGGTTTTTTTTAAACGGGAATCAGGTTAATTTTCAAGTTCAAATTTTTTTGGGAATTTTCAGAACCCAAAAAAACGCTTTACCAGCAAAAGAAGTAAAAAAGGGAAAGTCTGCTCTTCTCACTTAATTCAATTTTCGCCTTATTGATGTTGGGGGCTAAAAATTTGAGATGCTTTTAAAACGGTTTTTTTAAAACGGGAATCAGGTCTAATTTTCAGTTAAATTGTTTAAATTTTCCCAAAAAAAAGAAGCAAAAAAGTAAAAAAGGGAAAAGTCGCTCATTTCAGCTTACATTAAATTTTCGCCTTATTAGATTTTGGCGGGCTAAAAAAAAAATGCTGGTGCATTTTCGGGTTTGTTTTAAACTGGAATGGGGGTTAATTTTAAAGTTAAATATTTTTGAAGTTTCAGAACCCAAAAACGCTTTATCTCAGCGAAAGAATGAAAAATGGAGTCTTCATTCTCAGCTGTAATTCAATTTTGCCTTATTGATGTTGGGGGCTAAAAGGTGAGATGCATTATATTGGTTTTTTTTAAACGGGAAAAACAGGTCTAATTTTCAATTACAATATGTTTGAATTTTTCAGAAGAAAAAAGAAAAGTAAAAAAGGAAGTTGCTCATTTCGTGTACATTCAATTTTCACCCTTATTAAGTTGGAGGCTGAAAATTGAGATGCATTTACTGGTTTTTTTTTAAACTGGAATCAGTCTAAATTTAAGTTAAATATGTTTGATTTTTCAGAAGAAAACCAAAAAGAAGTAAAAAATGGAGTTGCTCCTTTTTACTGTACATTAAATTTTCGCCTTTTTAGTGTTGGCAGCTAAAAATGCTGGATGCATTATATCTGGTTTTTTTAAAAATGGAAATCAGGTCAAATTTTAAAAGTTACAATTTTTGTTTGAAGTTTTTTCAGGAAAGAAGTAAAAATTGGGTCTGTCATTCTCAGTGTACATTAATTTCACCCCTTTTAGATTTTGGGACTTTTGGGGAAAAATGCTGAGATGCATTATATCTGTTTTTTAAAAACTGGAATCGGTCTAATTTAAAAGTTCAATTGTTTGAAGTTTTCGAACCCAAAAAACCCCCAAAAGAAGTGAAAAATCTTTTGCTCATTCTAGCTGTACTTTTTAATTTTCACCCTTATTAGATGTTGGCGGCTGAAAAATTGAGATGCATTATATCTGGTTTTTTTTAAACTGAATCAGGTCTTTTTTTAAAATTTTCAATATGTTTGAAGTTTTCAGAAGCCAAAAAAGTTTTATCTCAGCAAAAAAGAAGTGAAAAATGGTGTCTGCTCATTCTAGTTTTCATTCAATTTTCAGCCTTATTAGATGTTGGCACTCAAAATGCGAGTGTTATATCTGGTTTTTTTAAATGGAATCGGGTTTTTTTTTTTAAAAGTTCCCTTTTTTGAAGTTTTCAAAACCCAAAAAAAGAAAAAGTAAAAATTGGATTTTGTCATTCTCAGCTTACATTCTTTTTTCAGCCTTTTGAGTGGGGGCTAGAAATGGAGTGATTTTATTGGTTGTTTTAAACTGGAATCAGTCAAAATTTAAAGTTACAATATGTTTGAAGTTTTCAGAGCCAAAAAAGAAGGGGGAAAAAAAAAATGGAGTTGCTCATTCTCAGCTGTCTTCAATTTTCGCCTTTTTAGATGTGGCAGCTAAAATGCTGAGATGCTTTATATCGGGGTTGTTTTAAATGGAAATCGGTTTTTTTAAGTTTAAATATGTTTGAAGTTTTCAGAAGCAAAAAGCTTTATCTCAGCGAAAAAAGTAAAAAATGGTTGTCTGCCCCTTCTCAGTGTACTTAAATTTTCAGCCTTAGAATTTTGGGAGCTAAAAATCTGGGCATTAACTGGTTGTTTTAAATAAAAACAGGTTAAATTTTTTAAAGTTACAATATTTTTAAAAATTTTCAGAACCCAAAAAAGAAGGAAAGGGGAAAAAATTGCGCATTCTCGCTGTACATTCAATTTTCAGCCTTATTAGATGTTGGCCGCTAAAAATGTGAGTGCTTAATTGGTTGTTTTAAACGGGAATCAGGTTAATTTTAAGTTACAATATTTTTGAAGTTTTGAACCAAAAAATTTTATTGGGAAAGAAAAGGGTAAAAAATGGAGTTGCTCATTCTCAGCTGTACATTCAATTTTCAGCCCTTTTTAGATGTTGGGGGCTAAAAATGCTGGATGCATTTAACTGGTTTTTTTAAAATTGGAATTTTAAAATTTTCAAGTTCAATTGTTTGAATTTTTTCAGAAGAAAAAAAACGCTTTATCTCAGCGAAAGAATGAAAAATGGATGTCTGTCTTTCTCACTGTAATTCAATTTTAGCCTTTTTAGATGTTGGGGCTAAAATGCTGAGGCTTTAAAGGGTTGTTTTAAACTGGAATAGGTCAAATTTTTTAAGTTACTTTTGTTTAAGTTTTCAAAACCCAAAAAAAAGGGAAAAGGAAAAATTTGGAGTTGTCTTCTCGCTGAATTCAATTTTCAGCCTTTTGGGTGTTGGGGGCTAAAAATGCTGAGTGCTTATACGGGTTTTGTTTTAAACTGGAATTTTAAAATTTTTAAGTTACAATTGTTTAAATTTTTAAAAAAAAACCCCAAAAAAAGTAAAAAGGAGTTGCTATTCTCCGTACATTTTTTTTCAGCCTTTTAGATGTTGGCCCGGCTAAAATGGAGATATTTTTTACGGGTTTTTTTTAAACTGGAATCGTAAAAATTTCAGTTCCCAATTTTTTTGAAGTTTTCAGAAGCCAAAAAGTTTTTATCTCAGCGAAAGAAGTGAAAAATATGTTGCTCATTTCACTGTACATTCAATTTTCAGCCTTATTAGATGTTGGCGCAAAAAATGTGAGATGATTAATTGTTGTTTTAAACGGAATCAGGTTAATTTCAAGTTTACAATATGTTTATTTTTTCGAAGCCAAAAAGCTTTATTCAGCGAAAGAAGTGAAAAATGGATGTCTGCTCATTCTCAGCTGTACATTCTTTTTCGCCTTATTAGGATTTTGGGAGGCTAAAAATGCTGAGATGCTTTAACCTGGTTTTTTAAACTGGAATCAGGTCAAATTTTAAGTTACAATATTTTTAAAGTTTTCAAAAGCCAAAACGCTTTATTCACGAAAAAAAAGTGAAAAATGGTGTCTGCTCTTCTAGGTTTTTAAATTTTTCCCCTTTATTAGATGTTGGACAGCTCCAAATGCTGAGATGATTATATTGGTTGTTTTTAAGGAAATAGGTCAAATTTTAAGTTAAATTTTTTTTGGTTTTCGGCAAAAAGAAGGGAAAAAATAAAAAAGGAGTCTGCTCATTCTCGTTTCATTAAATTTTCGCCTTTTTGTTTTGGGAGGCTAAAAAAATGCTGGATGTTAAAGGGTTTTTTTTAAACTGAATCAGGGTTAATTTTAAGTTACTATGTTAAATTTTTTCAGACCCAAAAATTTTTGGAAAAAGGGAAAAAAGGTTTCTGCTCTTTCTCACTGTACATTCAATTTTCACCCTTATTAGATGTTGGGGGGGGGCTGAAATCTGAGAGCTTATATTGGTTGTTTTAAAATGGAATAGGTCTTTTTTCAAGTTACAATATTTTTTGAAGTTTTCAGAACCAAAAATTTTTAAAAAAGAAGTAAAAATGGAGTTGCTCATTTCAGCTTAATTCAATTTTCGCCTTATTAGATTTTGGAGGCTGAAAATCGGGGGATGCATTATTCTGGTTGTTTTAAACGGAATCAGGTCTAAATTTAAGTTACAATATGTTTAAAATTTTCAGAACCCAAAAACGCTTTATCTCAGGGGAAAGAAGTGAAAAATGGATGTCTGCTCTTTTCTATGTCATTCAATTTTCAGCCATTAGATGTTGGACAGTCCAAAATGCTGGAGCATTATATCTGGTTTTTTTTAACTGGAATCGGCTATTTTAAAGTTACAATATGTTTAAGTTTTCAAAACCCAAAAAAACGCTTTTTCAGCGAAAAAGGTGAAAATGGAGTTGCTCTTCTCAGCTTACATTCAATTTTCAGCCTTTTTGATGTTGGTGGCTGAAATGCTGGATGCTTATAACCCTGGTTGTTTTAACTGGAATGGTTTAAATTTTAAGTTCCCAATTGTTTGAATTTTTCAAAAGCCAAGAAGTAAAATTGGAATTTGCTCTTTCTCAGCTGTAATTCATTTTTCAGCCTTATTAGTGTTGGAGGCTGAAAATGCTGAGATGCATTTATTTTTTTGTTTTAAACTGGAATCAGTCTTTTTTTAAGTTACAATATTTTTTGATTTTCAAAAACCCAAAAAAACGCTTTTCTCAGGAAAAAAGTAAAAAATGGATGTCGCTCATTCTCATGTACATTAAATTTTTTCAGTTTTAGATTTTGGGCAGCTCAAAATTGAGTTGCTTTAAATCGGGTGGGGCTAAATTTTAATTACATTGTTTGAATTTTCAGAGCCAAAAAAACGCTTTATCTCAGCGAAAGAAGTGAAAAAGGGGAATGTCTGCTCATTCAGCTTAATTAAATTTTCAGCCTTTTTAGAGTTGGACAGCTCCAAAATGCTGGATGCATATTGGTTTTTTTAAAACGGGAAAATGGGTTTAAAATTTTTAAAGTTACAATTTTTGAATTTTTCAGAACCCAAAAAAAGAAGGGGGTAAAAAATGGAGTCTTCATTTCGCTTACATTCAATTTTCAGCCTTATTGTTTTGGGCGGGCTAAAAATGTGAATGCATTAACGGGTTGTTTTAAACTGGAATCGGTTAATTTAAAAGTTAAAATTTTTTGGTTTTAAAAAGTTTTTTAAAAGGAAAGAAGTAAAAAATTAGTCTGCTCATTCTCGCTGTACATTCAATTTTGCCTTATTAGATGTTGGCGGGCTGAAAATGGAGATGCATTTTTCGGGTTTGTTTTAAACTGGAATCGGGTTTAATTTAAAGTTACAATATTTTGAAGTTTCAGAACCAAAAAAAGCTTTATTCAGGAAAGAAGTGAAAAATGGATGTTGCTCTTTCCCAGCTGTAATTAAATTTTCACCCTTATTAGATGTTGGCAGCTCCAAAATGCTGAGATGCATTATTCTGGTTGTTTTAAAACTGGAATAGGTCTAATTTTAAGTTACAATATTTTGAAGTTTTCAGAAGCCAAAAAGTGAAATTTGGAAAGTCTGCTCTTCTCAGTTAATTCAATTTTCAGTTTTTAGATGTTGGAGGCTAAAAAATGCGGATGCATTAACTGGTTTTTTAAAAACGGAATAGGTCTATTTTCAGTTAAATTGTTTAATTTTTAAAAGAACCCAAAAACGCTTTATTCAGCGAAAGAAGTGAAAATGGATGTTGCTCATTCTCGCTTACATTCAATTTTCGCCTTTTAGAGTTGGGGCTAAAAAATGCTGAGATGCATTAACTGGTTGTTTTAAACGGGAATCGGTTTAAATTTTTTCAAGTTAAAATATGTTTGAAGTTTTAAAAAGCCAAAAAACGCTTATTCAGCGAAAAAAGTGAAAAATGGATTTTGCTCATTTGCTTACATTCAATTTCAGCCTTTTGATGTTGGGGTGAAAATGTGAGAGATTAACCTGGTTGTTTTAAACTGGAATCAGGTCTAATTTTAAAGTTACAATTTTTTGAAGTTTTCAGAACCCAAAAAAAGGGAAGTGAAAAATGGAGTTGCTCTTCTCAGCTTAATTCAATTTTTCAGCTTTTTAGATGTTGGACCCCAAAATGTGGATGCTTTTTCTGGTTGTTTTAAACGGGAATCAGGTCAAATTTTTAATTAAAAATGTTTTTTTTAAAAAAAAAAGTTTATTCAGGAAAAAAAGTGAAATGGATGTCGCCATTTCAGTTACATTCAATTTCGCCTTATTAGATGTTGGCGGGCTAAAAATCTGGATGATTATTCTGGTTTTTTTAAAAACTGGAATATTTAAATTTTTAAAGTTACAATTTTTTAAATTTTTTGAAGCCAAAAAGCTTTATCTCAGGAAAAATAAAATTTTGCTCTTTTAATTTAATTTTAATTTTCAGAAATTAGTGTTGGCAGCTAAAAATTGAGAGCTTTATTGGTTGTTTTAAATGGATCAGGCTAATTTTAATTTACAATATGTTTGAATTTTCAGAAGAAAAAAGAAAAGGTAAAAAATGGGTTGCTCTTCTCAGCTTACATTCAATTTTAGTTATTAGTTTTTGGGGTAAAAAGCGAGAGCTTAATTGGTTGTTTTAAACTGGAATAGTTAAAATTTTCAAGTTTAAATATGTTTAAAAGTTTTCAAAAGCCAAAAAAGCTTTTTCAGCGAAAGAAGTAAAAAAATATGTTCTCTTTCGCTGTCATTAAATTTTTCAGCCTTATTAGAGTTGGGGGCTAAAATCTGGATGTTTTTAATTTGGTTTGTTTTAAACTGGAATCGGTCAAATTTTTAAAGTTACATATGTTTGAATTTTTTCAGAACCCAAAAACGTTTTATCTAGCGAAAGTAAAAAATGGAGTTGCTTTTCAGCTGTAATTCAATTTTCAGCCTTTTTAGAGTTGGACACCCAAAATGCTGGAGGGCATTTATCGGGTTTTTTTAAATGGAATCGGGTTTAAATTTTCAAGTTACAATATTTTTGAGTTTTCAAAAGCCAAAAAGAAGTAAAAAAGGGAAAGTCTGTATTTCAGCTTACATTCAATTTTCCCCTTATTAGATTTTGGGGCTAAAAAATGCTGAGTGCATTTTTTCTGGTTGTTTTTAAACTGGATCTTTTAAAATTTAAATTTTTTCATATGTTTGAAGTTTTCGAAGAAAAAAAAATTTTTGGAAAAAGTAAAAAATAAGTCTGCTCATTCTCACTGTACATTCAATTTTCAGCCTTTTAGTGTTGGCAGCTAAAATGCTGAGATGATTATTCTGGTTGTTTTAACTGGAATCAGGTCAAATTTTCAAGTTTGTTTGAAGTTTTCAGAAGCCAAAGAAGTGAAATTGGAAGTCTGCTCATTCTCAGTTTTAACCAAATTTATTCAGTAAAAGATTGGGGCTAGTTTTCTGATTCATTATATTGTTTTTAATGGTCAGGCTAAATTTAAGGGAAAATTATTTGGTTTTAAAGGGAAAAACGCTTATTTCGAAAGGGGAAAAAATATGTTTGAATTTCAGGCAATTTTCGGGCTTTAAGATGTAGGCGGGATCTAATGTTTTAAATTTTTTTTAAATGGTTTCAGGTCAAATTTAAGTTACAAATTTTTGGGTTTTAAAGGGAATAAGCTTTATAAAAATTTAAAATATTTTTGGGTTTTCAGCGAAAACTTTTCACCCAAAGAGTTGGAAAGTCATTTTATGCTTAAATCTGTTTTTTAACTGGATTAGGTTAATTAGTTCTTTATTTGTTTTTTAAGTTTGGGTTTAAAATTTAAATTACAATTTTTTTATTTAGACAAAAGCTTTTTTTGCGAAAAAGTAAAAAATATTCTGTTTTAAAATTACTTTATTTTTACCTATTGAGTTGGGAACCCAAAGCAAATAAAAAAATTTTTTAAGGAAATCGGTCATTTAATTAAATTTTGGTTTTTTAAAAGCCAAAAAGTAAATGGAAATTTTGGGTTTTTCTTTCAGCAAATTTTTAAATTTTACCTTTTTTGAGTTCAGAAAAAAAGGGGGGCCCAAAAAGGGTTTTTTAAAAAGGGAAAAGGCAAATTTAATTAAAATTTTTTAATTTTGGCCAAAAGATTCAAAAGGGGGGGAAAAATAGTCTGTATTTTACCCCAAAATTATTTTCACCCAAAAGATTTTGAAAAATGTGTGCATTTACGGGTTTTTAAAAATGGTTATTAATTTAATAAATTTTTAAGTTTCGGGAAAAATGAAAGGAATTTTTTTCATGTTTTAATTTTCGCCAAAAAGTTTTTGGAGGTAAAAAATTTAAATTGCATTTAGGGTTTTTTTCCCTTTTTTTTTTTAAATTTTTTAATTTACTTTTTTGTTTTAAAAAAAACCTTTTTTTAAAGAAAAAAGGGTTTGATTTCAGGCAAATTTCACCCAAAAGGATTGGAGCTGCTTTTAGTGTTTTTAAAATTTGGGTTTTTTAAAAAGGGAAACGGGCCCAATTTTAAAAAATTGTTTGAATTTAAAGCCAAAAGAATTTAAATTTATTTTTATTTCCGCAAATTTTAGCCATTGTTTTGGGATGAAAGTTAATCATTTTACTTTGAAAAAACTGAAATTTTAAATTTTGGGTTAAAAATGTTTAATTTTCAAAGAAAAATTTAAAAAAGGGTTTATTCCCAAAATAATTTTGCCTTTAAAGGGGATTAAAATTTTAAGCTTAAATGGTTGAAACTGAATCTTTAATTTGTTAAAATTTTTGAATTTTCAGAAGGGGGAAAAGTTTTCCCAAAGAAGTAAAAAAGGGAGTCTGTCTTTCCAGCTTAATTCTTTTTTCCCTTTTAATTTGGGGGGAAAACGGGAAAATGCTTTTAAACGGTTTTTAAAAAAGGGAAAATAGCAAATTTCAAGTTACAATATGTTTGAAGTTTTCGAAGCCATAAAAAGCTTTATCCTGCGAAAGAAGTGAAAAATGGATGTTGCTCATTCTCAGCTCTACATTCAATTTTCAGCCTTTATTAGATGTTGGTAGGCTGAAAATGCTGAGAGGCTTTACTCCTGGTTGTTTTTTAAACTGGATTCAGGTCTAATTTTCAAGTTACATTATGTTATGAAAAGTTTTCAGAAGCCTTAAGAAGTGAAATTGGAAGTCTGCTCATTCTCAGCTGTACATTCACAATTTCAGCTTATTAGAGTTGGGCAGGCTAGAATAATGCTGAGATGATTATATCTGGTTGTTTTAACTGGAATCAGTCTAATTTTTCAAGTGGTTACAATATTGTTTGAAGTTTTCAGAAGCCAAAAACGCTTTATCTCAGAGAAAGAAGGAAAAATGGATGTCTGCTCATTCTCAGCTGTACATTCATTTTTTCAGCCTTTTTAGATGTTGGCAGGCTGCGATAATACTGAGATGCTTATTTCTGTTGTTTTAAACTGGACTTTCAGGTCTAAATTTAAAGTTACAATATGTTTGAGAGTTTTCAGAAGCCAATAACGCCTTTATTCAGCGAAAGAAGTGAAAAAGGGATGTTGCTCATTCTCAGCTGTACATTCTATTTTCAGCCTTATAGATGTTGGAGGCTAGAAAATGGGAGATGCATTATATCTGTTGTTTTAAACTGGAATCATGTCTAAATTTCAAGTACACAATTATGTTTGAAGTTTTCAGAAGCCATAACTCTTTATCTCAGCGAAAGAAGTGAATAATGGATGTCTGCTCATTCTCAGTGTATACATTCAATTTTCATTCTTATTTGATGTTGGTAGCTGCAAAATGCTGAGATGCATTATTCAAGTGGTTGTATTTAAACTGGAATCAGGTTCTATTTTTCAACGTTAACAATATGTTTGAAGTTTTCAGAAGCCAAAAACGCTTTATCTCAGCGAAAAAAGTGAAAAAATGGATGTCTGCTCATTCTCAGCTGTACTTTCAATTTTCAGCCTTATTAGATGTTGGCAGGCTGCAAAATGCTGAGATGCATTATATCTGGTTGTTTTAAACTGGAATCAGGTCTAATTTTAAAGTTACAATAGTTTGAAGTTTCAGAAGCCAAAAACGCTTTATCTCAGCGAAAGAAGGAAAATGGATGTCTGCTCATTTCAGCTGTACATTCAATTTTCAGCCTTATTAATGTTGGCAGCTAAAAATGTGAGATGCATTATATCTGGTTGTTTTAAACTGGAATCATGTCTAATTTAAAGTTACAAAAATGTTTGAAGTTTTCAGAAGCCAAAAACGTTTTATCTCAGCGAAAGAAGTGAAAAATGGATGTCTCCCTCATTCTCAGCTGTACATTCAAATTTTCAGCTTATTAGATGTTGGCCAGCTCCAAAATGCTGAGATGCTTTTAATCTGGTTGTTTTTAAACTGGAATCAGGTCTAATTTAAATTTAAACAATATGTTTGAAGTTTTCAGAAGCCAAAACGCTTTATCTCAGCAAAAAATGAAAAGGATGTCTGCTCATTCTCGCTGTAATTAAATTTTCAGCCTTTTTAATTTGCACTAAAAAGCTGAAGCATTATATTGGTTTTTTTTAAACTGAATCATTTAAAATTTTTTAATTTTAAAATTGTTTAAAGTTTTCGAAAAAAAAGCCCAAAAAAAAAAAAATGGAGTCTGCTCTTTCTCACTGTAATTCAATTTTCACCCCCCCCTTATTAGTTTTTGGAGGCTAAAAATCGAATCATTAACTGGTTGTTTTAAACGGGAAATCAGGTCAATTTTTTAAGTTACAATATTTTGAATTTTTTCAAAAGCCAAAAAAGTTTTTACTCACGAAAAAGTAAAAAAAGGGATGTCTGCTCTTTCTCAGTGTAAATTCTTTTTCACCTTTTTTAATTTGGAGCTAAAAATGCTGAGATGCATTAACTGGTTTTTTTTTAAACGGGAAAATCGGGTCAAATTTTCAATTTTACAAAAAGTTTAAATTTTTTCAGAAGCCAAAAAAGGGAAAAAAGAAAAAAAGGGAGCTGCTCATTCTCACTGTAATTCTTTTTCACCCTTAAAAGTTTTTGGCGCCAAAATGCTGAGATGCATTAATCTGGTTTTTTAAACGGGAATAGCCCAAATTTTTTCATTCCAATAGTTTGAATTTTTTCAGAACCCAAAAAGAATTTGGAAATATTGGAGTCTGCTCATTTCGCTGTACATTAATTTTTCCCGCCTTAAGATGTTGGAGGCAAAAAGCTGAAGCATTATACGGGTTTTTTTTTAAAAACGGGAATCAGTTAATTTTAAGTTACAAATGTTTGAAGTTTTCAGAAGCCAAAAACGTTTATCTCAGCAAAGAATGAAAAAGGATGCTGTTTCTTCTCACTGTAATTCAATTTTAGCCTTTTTAATTTTGGGCAGGCTCAAAATCTGAATCTTAATCGGTTTTTTAAAGGGAATAGGTCTTTTTTCAATTTTAAAATATGTTTAAATTTTTCAAAGAAAAGTTTTTCCAAAAAGAAGTAAAAAATAGTTTGCTCATTCTCAGTTTACTTTAAAATTTTCAGCCTTATTAATTTTTGGCGCCCAAAATGCTGAGTCATTTTATCTGGTTGTTTAAAACGGAATCAGGTCTAATTTAATTTACAATAGTTTGAAGTTTTCAGAAGCCAAAAAACGCTTTTCTAGCAAAGAAGTGAAAAAGGATTCTGCTCATTCTCACTTTTCATTCAATTTTCAGCCTTATTAGATGTTGGGGGCTGAAAATGCTGAATCTTTAACTGGTTGTTTTAAACTGGAATCAGTTAATTTTAAATTACAATATTTTTTGAAGTTTCAAAGCCAAAAAAAGGGAAAAGTGAAAAATTGGAGTCTGTCATTCTCATGTACATTAATTTTCACCCCTTTTTAGTGTTGGGGGCCCAAAAATTGAAGCATTAATCGGGTTTTTTAAACTGGAATAGTCAATTTAAGTTACAATATTTTTTGAATTTTTCAGAACCAAAAAGCTTTATTCAGCGAAAAAGTGAAAAAGGGATGTCTCTCATTCCAGCTGTACATTAAATTTTTTCAGCCTTATTAGATTTTGGGGCAAAAAAAAACTGAGATGCATTAACCGGTTGTTTTAAACGGAATCGGGTCAAATTTTTAAAAATTTTACAAAAAATGTTTGAATTTTTTTCAAAAGCCAAAGAATTTTAAAAAAGGGAAAGCTGTTTTCTCAGCTGTACATTCAATTTCACCTTTTGATGTAGGCAGAAAATCTGAGATGCTTTAAAACTGGTTTTTTTAAAACGGGAATCGGTCAATTTTTTCAATTTACAATATTTTTAAATTTTTAGACAAAAAAAGCTTTATCTCACGAAAAAGTGAAAAATGGTGTCTGCTTTTTTCTCACTGTACAATTCAATTTTCGCCTTTTAATGTTGGGGGTGAAAATGCTGAGATGCATTAACCTGGTTGTTTTAAACGGGAATCGGTCTAATTTTAAAGTTAAAATTTTTTTAAAAAGTTTTCAGAACAAAACGCTTTATTAGCAAAGAAGTGAAAAATATTCTGCCTTTCTCAGCTGAATTCAATTTTCAGCCTTATTAGATGTTGGCGGGCTCAAAATCTGAAGCATTATACTGGTTGTTTTTAAACGGAATAGGTCAAATTTTTAAATTTAAAAATAGTTTGAATTTTTCAAACCCAAAAAACCATTAAAAAAATTTAAAAATGTTTGCTCTTTCTCAGCTTACATTAAAATTTTCACCCTTATAGATGTTGGCGGGCTCAAAGCGAGATGCTTTATCGGGTTTTTTTTAAACTGGAATCAGGTCTAATTTTAAATTACAATTTTTTTGAATTTTTCAGAACCCAAAAACGTTTTATCTCGGGAAAGAAGTGAAAAATGGATGCTGTCATTCAAAACTTACAAAATTTTTCAGCCTTTTTTTGATTTTTGCGGGCTGAAAATGTGAGATGCATTATATTGGTTTTTTTAAAATGGAATCAGGTTTTTTCAAGTTACAAATTTTGAAGTTTTCAAGCCAAAAAACGCTTTATTCACGAAAGAAGTGAAAAAGGGATTTTTCCTCAATCTCAGCTGTACATTAAATTTTCCCAGCCTTTTAGATGTTGGCGGGCTAAAAAAGCTGAATGCATTATATCTGTTGTTTAAACTAATCGGTTAATTTCAAGTTACAATAGTTTGAATTTTTCAGAACCCAAAAAAACGCTTTTCTCGCGAAAGAAGTAAAAAAATGGATGTCTGCTCTTCTCGTGTACTTTCAATTTTCAGCCTTATTGATTTTGGCGGCTAAAATGGAGATGCTTTATATCGGGTTTTTTTAAACGGGAATAGGTCAAAATTTAAGTTCAATTTTTGAATTTTTCAAAAAGCCAAAAACGCTTTATCTCAGGAAAAAGTGAAAAATGGTGTCTGCTCATTCCAGCTGTACATTCAATTTT
>JAVYJU010000103.1:0-17499 GCA_033032245.1 Poecilia picta | reverse complement strand
ACTGTGGTGCATCTGACCTCTGACCTCAACTCCTCCATCCTGTCCTCCATGGACCAGATGACGTCCGTCTCACACCACCAGCTGATCAAAGTGATCCAGTAGATCCAGTGGATCAACAAGATGAGGAAGATGAAGAAAACCTTCATCACCTCCAGGCTCTGAAGTTTCTGTTGATCCTAATTTATTTGACACCAGAGAACCGATGAGACGTTTCCATTCAGGGGACGACTGTCTGTCTCCTGTTGGACATTTGGACTGAAACTGTGTGTGACTGAGCTTTAACAACCTCCACTGGTCTGATGTCCAGGATCAGAGCAGAGAAAGAAAAGATGAACCTGCTTCAGAGCTGAGAGGAGAGAAGACACCACTCTGACCTGGTGATGCTGGTTTCATCTGTGGACAACATGGACATATTGTTGCCATGTGAAGCTGACAGCTGTAAATGAGCATTTATTCTCCTAAAGTAATATTTCTCTGTAATCTTTAATCCAACATGCTGTCAGTGAGCTTCACTCAGTCAGTTGTTTTTCACTCAGTGCCTGAGTGGAGCAGACAAAATGAGCCACAGCTGGATAATCTGGGGACAATTAAAGGCCAAAATGTTCCATGTTGTCCCAAGATGCCAAAATGTAACCAGTTAGAGTTAATGACGTCTCATTGGAGATGAGACTGAATTGATGTCTCTGACTTGATGACATTAGTCTGATTCCTCCTCTTCACCAGCTTCAGTGAGTTTTGCTGTGTGATGATGGTTGAAGCTGTTGGACCTTTATTTTGAAAGGGTTCCTGTGTGGCTCAGACAGCGATGCTCTAGCATTGCTCTGTCTTTAATGGCTAAGTTAGTATTTGAACACATTTTACACAATGTTGGCACTTTTGACAAAGGTTGATGTAGTTAGTAAATCAGATGCTACTTGTCCTTTTGTTGCTGTAGATCTAGTAAAACTAGATCTTGTCTCCTTCTCTTCACATATTGTTCATCTTGGCAGTCATCAAATAAACAGGTATTTTTGTATTTTTATGTTTTAAATGTTTTTAACATAAATATGTATTTTAAAAAGACAAATGTAATAATGTCCTGCTATCAGGTTCCAGGTGTTTCTCAGCAAACGTCAGCATGTGGACATAAAGAGATTAAATCTAATCTATTAAATATCTCATCATGTTGCTTTTCATTAAATTCAGTTTGCTGAGCGTCTGCAGGTGAAGATAAAGACGAGTTATGTTGTGGTCATTTGGACTAAATCCATAAAGTCTCAAACCAGCCTGGACACAATTTGTCAGATCAGACCAAGACGGAGCCAAAGACGGAAAAACCAGTTTGAGACAATCTGGATCCCTGGTAAAAAGGCTGGTTCTGGTTCTGTTCTGGTTCTGTTCTGGTTCTGGTTCTGTTCTGGTTCTGGTTCTGTTCTGGTTCTGGTTCTGGTTCTGTTCTGGTTCTGTTCTGATTCTGGTTCTTTTCTGGTTCTAGTTTTGGGTCCGGTTATGTTCTGGTTCTGGTTCTGGTTCTGGCTCTGGTTTTGGGTCCGGTTATATTCTGGTTCTCTTCTGGTTCTGTTCTGGTTCTGGTTCTGTTTTGGTTCTGGTACTGTTCTAGTTCTGGTTCTGGTTCTGTTATGGTTCTTTTCTGGTTCTGTTTCTGGTTCTGTTCTGGTTCTGGTTCTGTTTTGGTTCTGGTACTGTTCTAGTTCTGGTTCTGGTTCTGTTATGGTTCTTTTCTGGTTCTGGTTCTGGTTCTGTTCTGGTTCTGTTGTAGTTCTGGTTCTGTTCTGGTTCTGGCTCGGGTTTTGGTTCTGTTCTGGTTCTGTTCTGGTTCTTGTTCGGGTTCTGGTTCTGTTACGGTTCTTTTCTGGTTCTGGTTCTAGTTCTGTTTTGGTTCTGGTTCTATTCTGGTTCTGGTTCTGTTCTGGATCTGGTTCTGTTCTGGATCTGGTTCTGTTCTGGTTCTGGTTCTGTTTTGGTTCTGGTTCTGGTTCTGTTCTGGTTTTGAGTCCGGTTATGTTCTGGTTCTGGTTCTGGTTCTTGCTCTGGTTTTGGGTCCGGTTATGTTATGGTTCTTTTCTGGTTCTGGTTCCGGTTCTGTTCTGATTCTGTTCTAGTTCTGGTTCTTGTTCGGGTTCTGGTTCTGTTCTGTTCTGGTTCTGTTATGGTTCTTTTCTGGTTCTGGTTCTAGTTCTGTTTTGGTTCTGGTTCTGGTTCCTGTTCTGGTTCTGGTTCCATTCTGGTTCCTATTCTGCTTCTGGTTCTGCTCTGGTTCTGTTCTGGTTCTTGTTCGGGTTCTGGTCCTGTTCTGTTCTGGTTCTAGTTCTGTTCTGGTTCTGGTTCCTGTTCTGGTTCTCTTCTAGTTCTGGTTCTGTTCTGGTTCTGGTTCTGTTTTGGTTTTGGTTCTGGTTCTGTTCTAGTTCTGGATCTTTTCTGGTTCTGTTCTGGTTCTTTTTTGGTTCTGGTTCTGGTTCTGGTTTTAGTTGTGGTTCTGGTCCTGGTTCTGTTGTTGTTCCGTTCTGGGTCTGCTTCTGGTTCTGGTTCTGGTTCCTGTTTTGGTTCTGGTTCTGTTCTGGTTCCTATTCCGGTTCTGGTTCTGGTTCTGTTCTGGTTCTGTTCTGGTTCTGGTTCTGGTTTTAGTTGTGGTTCTGGTCCTGGTTCTGTTCTTGTTCCGTTCTGGTTCTGGTTCTGGTTCTGTTCTGGTTCTGTTCTGGTTCTGGTCTGGTTCTGGTTCTGTTCTGGTTCTGGTTCTGGTTCTGTTCTGGTTCTGGTTCTGTTCTGTTCTGGTTCTGGTTCTGTTCTGGTTCTGGTTCTGTTCTGGTTTTGTTCTGGTTCTGTTCTGGTTCTGTTCTGGTTCTGGTTCTGTTCTGGTTCTGGTTCTGTTCTGGTTCTGTTCTGTTCTGGTTCTGGTTCTGTTCTGGTTCTGGTTCTGTTCTGGTTCTGTTCTGGTTCTGTTCTGGTTCTGTTCTGGTTCTGGTTCTACTGGAGATAATGGTCCAGAGGAACTTTAGATCCAATCAGGAACATTATGGGTCACCCTGACCATCCTCTTCATCAGACGGCCTTAGAGAAACAGTGTCTTCAGTCAGAGGCTCCTTGAAATGTGCTGCGACACAGACGGCTACAGGAGACTTTTCCTGCCCACAACCATCACCACCTACAATAAGTCTTTGAAGAGCCTTGAATAAAATGTGTTACATTTAATTTCCATTGGGATCAATATGTTTGAATTTGAATCAAGTGTTAAAGTCGTCATGATTGTAGCTCCTTATTCTCACTTTGATCCTTTTTATCTTTGTGTTTATATTCTTGTTCAAACTGAAGCTGCTGCTCTGACAGCTGCGTTTCTTCACCATGGTATGATGAGCTATACTTTCATTAAACTATCAGTTTTTATGTCCCTGTTTCTTTAAAGGGCTCAAAGTAAAGACTGATCCCTTCGACCCAAACAATGGAGTCCAGGACTTGAATCTTTGTAAAAATCTTTGCTCATCAGTTTAAAATCCCACATCAGATCCTTGCGATGTAATTTCTTCCCACTGAACTCGTAGTACTTCCTGTCTGTGTCCTCAGTTTCCCAGCATGCCCTGCTGGAGCGGTGGAGGTCAACGAGGGGGCGGAGTCTGTCCTCCTGAGCCGCCGATACTCTGATCATTGGGCTGAAGAGCCGAACTGATGTGGAGCCGCAGCGACGTCACTCCTAAATCTGTCCAGGAGAGAAGACAGAACCAGAACCAGAACTTTACAGGCCGGACCTCCATGGACCTCTGGACACCAGAACCTTCAGCCGGACTCTGAGGAAACCTCACCTGTCTGACAGTGGAAACTACACCTGCATCGTCTACGACGGGAGAGAAGAACTGGAGCTGCAACGAGTCGCCTGGAGGTCAAAGGTCAGGCTGACACCAGATTCTAGAGCTGCATGTTGGGAATGAATCTGTTGCAGTGAGAAAACTGGTGATGATGGTTGTTGGTCTCTGTAACCATGGAGACCAGCAGCAGCAGAGTGAATGAGTGAAACCATGGATGGTGAATGAGACCCAGGACTCAGAGTGAATCTATCAGCTGCTCTGTTTGCAGTAGAAACTTGATGTCCATGAAGTTATTTTACAACAATTGTGGATAATTTAGTGGAGTTGGATCAGGTGGTTCCATAAGGAGCATTTTATTAGACTATGTAATCATACAGATGAACATCTTTAATGTTTCCTCTCTGCTTCTCCTGGTTTTAAACAGAACATGTTTCCTCTGACCTGCAGGGACCAGCGCCGCTCACTTCCAGGCCGACCTGCTGCTGGAAGGCCTGATGGAACCAGGACCGGATGGAGGAAGCGGTTGGGGGAACCGCCAGATTCAGGATGATTGGCAGCGTCAAGAGGGAGGAGCTGGACAGACTCAGCCTGAAGATCCTGAAGGCTGGAGGAGCTACCAGCCTCCTGGGGCCAAAACGGGTCAGAATGATGGGCTTTTACTCAGAAGTGTTGACCACAACTCTGACAGCAGGAGAAACAATGATGGATGTTAAAGAGCAACAGTTTGTTTATTTGGTCTTTAAAGTCACAGTATAGATACAAAAGCAGCTCATTTAATTTAAACTCCACTTCAAATGACACTTTTTAAATGGACTTTGTCAGCAAAAGCTAAACGTCTTTCAGTTAAATGTGTTTTTATGAAAATGTTTTTGGCACAAAGGTCAGTGATGCTGCTTCACAGCTTCACCATGTAGGACCTGAAAGTTTCCTTAAGTCCAGTGGATTTACTTTTCTGCCCCTTATTTGGCTCCAGTTCTGGACCATGTCCTCTAGCAGGACAACTCCTTGGGATGGAGGACGTCTACAGCCGGTCCGGTCCGTCCCTGACCGTCCTGGTCGACCCGGAGGAAGAGGATCGGTGAATGGACAACATGGAGGATGAGGAGGCGGAGGACCTGACGGCGCCCGTCCTATAGAGACCCTCAACACGTCCCCAGAGGACAGCGGCGTCTCCCTGGCCTCGCCCTCATCGTCCTCAGGGCCGTCCACGTCATCCAGCCAGGGAGCGTCTCGGCCTCCTGCAGACCCTCTGGGTCCAGCATCCAGTCCAGGTCCCTGTGAGCAGATAGCTCATCAGCTGCAGTTCTACTCATTCTGTGAGCCGTTTACCTGCTAGTTTGTGTTTTAATTCTTCTCTGCAGGCTCCAGTTCTTGGCCCTGATGCATCCCTGGCTGGGATCAGGTGCAGGACTTGGCTGAGTACCTGGTGTCTCTCCATCAGCCTCTCTACCTGGAAGAGCACCAGGTTAGAGGTCATCCGTGTCATGTCGGGTACCAGTTTTCTGACCCACATGCAAGAACACACCCAGGAGAGACAATAATCAGTAAAGTGAGTTTATTAAACAGAAAGATGGGGAAAGGGTCTTGGTTGGGAAGCGGAAAGGGGAACCAGATCGGCAAACTGCAAGGAGAGGAGATGAGTTGAGTGACGGGTTCAATGTGCGTGGGAATCCTCAGTACAGGGAGAGAGAGATGAATCTTACTGCCAAAATGGAGACGGAAGTCACAGACCTGCTGCTAGGGTTTGGGTTCCAGGTTCCAGAAGGCTGAGCGTTGGAGGGCGAACAGGTAGGATGGTGTGGTAAGACGGAGTAGCTGGCGGAGGTCCGGGATACCCTTGTTCCCAGGGCAACGGCAACCTGCCGTTACCACCGGTGGCGTTCCGAGGTGAAGCCGCTGGGGTTGGGACCGGGGAGGCGTGCGCAGGCTAGGCGACCGATAGGAACACCTATGGCGTCGTGGAGGTATACACAGGGAGATCCAGGGGAAACGGCGAACACGGACGAACTTGACAAACACAAGGAGATACCTGACGAGGAGAACACAGCGAGGAATTACACAGAGGAAGCAACAAGGGAAAAAAAACACTCGGAGGGTTTCTTGGCCGTAGAGGTGTAACGCTTTACCAAGCAAGGTAACACTCAGGCGATGAAGTGTCGGCCAGCCGCTCCATAAATAGCCACAGCAGCCAGCTCCCGATTAGACACAGGTGTGTCTACGGGGCTGGCGCCGCATAACTCCAGGGGCTCAGTCAACTGGTGACACCTGGTGGACAGGAAGGAAGCAGCAGGCAAACCAAAAAAAAAAGGAAAACAAAACAGAACTCGGCCATGACAATCCGCCTGTGGGCTGCTCTTCCAGATGGAGACCAGAGGCTCCATCACCAGCCAAGACACCAGCCCAAACTGGCCCTCAGACGCTTCAAGGCTCCCAAGAATCCCGGCATCACACCTGGAGTGGAGAGTGTGAAGAGGTGGCTGATGGCTATGGGGGGCCCTGCCCAGTGGCCCAGCACCAGTCGCCTGGTTGAGGCCAACCAAGAAGGCTGGTGTAAGGCTTCCTGATGGACCAAAGTCCTGACAGACGACCACCACGTCCGGGACCTGGTCCTTGGCAGCCGCCCCTCATGGAGGCCACAACGCTGCAGCTCTTCGTCCTGAATCAGAGACCCTGACACAGCGGTAAGTATGGTTTTATTTTATTTACAGACATTTTAAAGACATGTACTGCAGTCAGTTATGATGTTTCTGTGACTACAGGTTCAATCGGAGGGAGGAAACCCAGGAGCTGAGCGTTCTGACCCTTAACCACTGATGACCGAATGGCTGTGGCCAGATCACAGCTTCCTGCTCCACAGGAACCTCTGGTTGAGACACCACCACTATCAGGGGCCACCATGAGCCTGTCCTGCCCCCAAACAGGGCAGGACAGGCTCCCAAGATGCAGCTAGGCAGAAAACCAGCCAGAGCCACGGTGGTCCAGCCCGTCGTCCCGGCAGAGCCGCTGCCAGGTCCTGTGCCAGGATTATATAAATAAATATAGAGTAAATGTCATGTAGAAACAGTTGCTATGTTTTATATCGTTAAATTAGATTTTAAAATATTTTCTCTTCTTGTGAAATTGACACAAATCCTTCTTTAAAAATGTCTGCCTACTGATTGTGGATGCAGAAAACAGAGAAGACATGGTTTCTCATTAACAGTCATTAAATATTTGCCTACTATTTTCCACCACAACAGAAACTCAATGATGTTAAATGTTTTAATAATTTCTTATCAGTTTCTTCCCTACTGGTTACATTTGATGTTTCCTCAGAGGATCAGGAGAAATAAAATAAGCAGCAGAGTCTGTTATCCTGCCCTTCATAAAGAACATCTGCTGTCCTTCCTGAGGACACTTCATTGGACTGGACCCGTCCTGAACCAGAATTCATGATGGTTCATGTGTTTTCAAACACAAGCAGATCTGACAATAAGCAGGACAGCCTTTATGGTGGCACACAGAGATGAATAAAGAGCTGCTGAGGACCGGAGACGCCAGTCTGACCCTGAGGGATCCCACTGACAGAGACAGTGGAAGCTACATCTGCACCACCTACAGGGACCAGGACATCCTGAGACACACAGTGGTTCTGACACAGGTCAAAGGTCACAGAGACACAGTTGGATTTGATACATAATCAGTTACCAATTCAATGACTTTGTCATGTTTTGCCGATTCTATGATGCATGACTTTGTATTTAATGAAGTAAAGCTCTTAGAAATATATTGCTGCTGAAATGATAAATAACATGTGATTGATTTGACCTACTGATGAAGGTCAAAGGTCAGAGGAAGGTCAAACAACATTAAAAGTGTAATAAAGCTTAATGAATGTTTTGTTTTATTTCAGGTAGTGGAAAAATTAATCACTGTTTTGTTAAAGCTTTTTCTAGTGTAATAATTAAATCATTATGACTACTATTATGACACATGATGATTCTTGGTTTATATTAAGTTTTCATAACAGACATTTTTGTTTTGTATAATGTCAACTTTGTATTAAAAGTATCATGACTTACCCAATGACACTTTATGGCAACAGTCATAAATATTCATAAAGACTTATTCATGTCCATGACAGGTGTTATGTCAAGTTTATGACAGTGTCATGTATCTTCTTCCTTCTGCAGGTGAAACACTTGTTAAGCTAGCAGAAGCTAAGGCCTTCAACAAATCAGATGCTAATATGAACAGGGGCAGAAGAAGTTGGTGATAGAACAGCTGGGGAAGATTCCTGGTTGATAAAACAGTGGTTATGAATAATAAACTTGAATTAATTAGTTTGCCCTCCATTGGTAAAAAATGGAGGGTATCCTTGCAGTTATGGCATGTTTACAGCCTCTGCATCCTGTGCTGGTTACCTGATGGGAAACAATGGAGGAGTTGGGCACTGAAGAACAAAATGTCAGAGATGGGGATGAGTTTAACTACTGGAATTAAAAGCTGGAGAGAAGCCTGGCTGTAACTTTACTTCAGCAGCAAATACATGGAAAACAATTGATCTCTAGTCTTTTTTATTATGGCTTGGGTTCATTAAATGAAGCTAATAAATTAAAATTATATCATTCTATTTTAACCCAATTATTATCACAAATAAAGAGCAAACCGGAAATACAGTCTATAATCTATTAATAAAACTTTTAATATTTTTTGGGAAGAAAATACTTGGAACATTTAGGAAACCTTGTTTTTTTTAACTCACAAACACATGCACCTGCTTAGAGAAAATAACCTAATATCAGTTTATTAAAGCAACGTTTTTGCCAAATATGATTATGGAAAAAAATCAGGTTTCTCAGCAAAGTGACAGATTGAAGGAAGCATGCAGACTCACATAAAAAGGTGAACGATCATAAAAAATAAAACTTTACAGCTGGGGCAAATTTATTGCAAAATAAAAATACTGTACAGAAAATAGGATACCCAGATTAAAATATGTGTGAAACAGAGCAGAATAGTTTGAAAAATTTACAAAATTTGCCCATATACAGTATTTTAGACAATTTCAAATAAATTAATAAAAATGTGCAAAAAACCCCCAAAACAGAGTTGCAGAGTAGATCCTTCTTCTCGGAAGAAGGATATGCGATAACTCTCTTGTGTGCACTTTGGATACATCTCTCACTTTCTTTTGTCCCAACTGTTTTTATGATGGTAACCATGGAAATAAGGTGTTTCTACAACAAGATGCAGCTGATTACCTCACAAAAGCTGAGATAAAATCTGAACTATGACCCCCAAATATCTAGGAGGAACTGAAACAGAGGCTTCATGTAGGCAGAGCAGAAAGAAAAGGAGAAAGTTCAAACCGTCTCTTCTGACCAAACATAGATTTAAAGAGGAACAGCAAAAGCAAATGAGGTGGATTAGCAGTGCTTGGTGTCATCCAGGACATGATACTGGAAAACACTGACTGAAATTTAGAGCCTAACGGCTGTAAATCCAACAGAGAGATCAGAGAGAAAAACAAATCGAGAAATCACTCATGGTCAACTTGATCACCGACTGACAGCCTGACACTGAACAAGGAGAGCATAGAGCTGAGGAACCAGACGCTGGAACACAGACTGTTGCTGGAGGAAAAACAAGGGAATCATACTCAAAGTAAGAGAATAAAATTTCTGTAGGAGGGAAACTGACTTCCTGTTTTAACGTTCTATCTGCTGGGTTTTCAGTTTCACTCTGAGACAAAATGGCTTCCAGGTCAGAGGAGGATCTCTGCTGTCTGGTCTGTCTGGACATCTTTAAGGATCCGGTTCTTCTGTCATGTAGCCACAGCTTCTGTAAGGAATGTCTGAAGAACTGGTGGAGAGATAAACCAGCAAGAGAGTGTCCAGTTTGTAAAAGGAGATCTTCTAGAGATGATCCTCCCTGCAATCTGGCTCTGAAGAATCTGTGTGAGTCTTTCTTACAGCAGAGAAACCAAAAAGCTTCAGAGAGTCTCTGCTCTATGCACTCTGAGAAACTCAAACTCTTCTGTCTGGACCATCAGCAGCCAGTTGTGTCTCGTCTGCAGAGATTCAGAAAAACACACAAACCACAGATTCAGACCCGTCGATGAAGCTGCTCAGTAACTCGAAAAGAAACTTCAGGAAACTCTGAAGCTTTTAAATATTAAGCTGGATTTCAGGAAGAGAGTTCAGATGTGGTTTGATCAGACAGCTCAACACTTGAAGGTCCAGGCCCGACACACAGAGAAGCAGATTAGGGAGCAGTTTAAGAAGCTTCATCAGTTTCTAGCAGAGGAAGAGGAGGCCAGGCTGGCTGCACTGAGGGAGGAAGAGGAGCAGAAGAGAGGGATGATGGAGGAGAAGATGGAGGCTCTTAGCAGAGACACAGCAGCTCTTTCAGACACAGTCAGAGCCACAGAGGAGGAGCTGAGAGCTGCAGACGTCTCATTCCTGCACAACTACCAGGCTGCAGTGGAAAGAGTCCAGCGCTGCCCCCTGCTGGAGGATCCACAGCTGCCCTCAGGAGCTCTGATAGACCAGGCCAAACATCTGGGCCACCTGGCCTTCAACATCTGGAGCAACATGAAGACCATGGTGACCTACACTCCTCTGGTTCTGGACCCAAACACGGCTTATCCAAACCTCTATCTGTGTGACAAAGTGGTTCAGTTTATGTTCACCATTTGTCCCTTATTAGTTTTTCATTTACTTACTTTCTATTTGGTTATAATTAATTTAAACAATGTCATTTTGCTTCACTTACTATCCCGGGTTTGTTTGTGTTAGCATTATGTTGCAGGATCCATCTATGCATGTTTAGGTTAGTTATTTCTGGATTATGGGTTGAATTTGTTTCAAGGTATATTTATTAAAATATTTGTTCTTTGACTCACCATTGTTTGTCCTTGTGGATCTGCAGCAGGGCAGGAGTATGGGAGGGGCCGGCCCAGTACTTCCTGATTAAATGGCTGAATGATGTCAGTAATTACCTTGCTGGGTTCTACCAATTAGAGGGCTTTTCTTTTGTGTATTGCTTTTGTTTGTTTTCTTGTAAAGTAACATTTTGAGTTATCTTATACTATGTGATTTATTTTGCAGATAACTTTATGTAGGAGTTTGTAAATTGATTTGTAGTTTTGGTGTTTTTCTGTTTAAATGTTTGTTTGACCTGTTTCTTGGTGGCTGTGTCCAATCAAGCACAGGTGTGGTGCCAATTTTTTATAAAAACAGTGAGCCTTTGGTTGCTCAGGGGAGAGAGAAGTCAAAGGAAAAGACAAAATAAAAGGAATTGAAGACTCAGAAGCAATGGTTTGGACTGATTTTCTGTACACCTTCTGACCCTTGAGCCTAATCTACCTTACAATCTGTCTGAAGATCTGACCTGTTTGACTAGAGGAAAGAAACAGAAGCTTCCTAATAATCCAGAGCGATTTGATAATTATTGCTTCTCTGCTCTGAGCTCTGAGGGTTTTAACTCAGGGAACCACAGCTGGGATGTTGATGTTGGAGACAGTGAATACTGGGGCGTTGGTTTGTTAGAAGAGTCTGTAGAGAGGAAGGGACACATAGAGTCTGGATTGTTTGATTTATTTTCCACTTCAGGTCAATGCTCAGCATGGTCTCCTCCAGCTCTTTCCATTCGTCCCTCAGTCCAGAAGAATCTCCAGAGGATCAGAGTGAATCTGGACTGGGAAGGAGGAAAACTGTCCTTCTCTGATCTGGATACTAACACACACATACACACCTTCACACACACCTTCACTGGGAAGATGTTTCCATACTTTGGTACAACTAAAACACTAAAGATCCAACCAATGAAGATCTCAGTGATCAAACAGCAGCTCTGATGATCTCAGCATGAAGAACAAATTAATCCATATTGATCAGATGATTGATTGGTTTTATGATTGATAGTTTGCTGTGTTGGTGAATGTATTATTACTTTTAAAGTCAGGAAACTGGAGATGATCTGATCATCTGTGTTCTTCATATCTTTCTTTTTTTTCTACTTTAGACAAAAATCAATATATGTAAATACAAGAAATTATTAATTATGAAAGTTTTTGATTTCAGCATCTGGACAGATAAAAATAATGAATAATGAATTTTCTTTTGTTTTAAGCTTTATTACAATAAAGCAAATGATGCAAATTTGAAGCAATTTTATGTTTTTGTTCATTTTGCGAGAATTTCATGTAACAAATATATCAGCTGCTTCATGGGAACAAATGATTATTGTTCATGTCTTTTAACCTGAAACAGCAAAATAAAAGTAATAAAACAGGAATGGTTATAAAATTACTTGAGATTATTGACTTCAGAGCATCCATCCATCATCCATCCATCTTTTCCAGGCTTCATATTCAAAATCTACCATAAATTCATGATAAACTTGTGTTTTTATTCACTCAGGTTTGTTTTCAGACTTTTGGCCCAACACTATGAATTTCAGAATTTCAGTTCAGAGAGAAAAAAATAACCAAATGTCAAATGTTTTGTTTCTTTTCCCTCCATTTAACAGTAAAATCAAACCTTAGACAATAACTGCTGTCAGCTGATAGGTTATAAACATCAGGGTTGGATTTAAACTGAATTATGTTTTTATAAGTTCATCCAGTTTGAATCAAAAACCAGATTCAGAAAAGAAAAGAAAAAATAAAGAAAATTTAAGCTGATTAACATCTTGTTTCTTATTCTCCGCATCTGAAACATCTAAAATCTGAGTGTTTCTGGTTGAAGATAACAAACTACAGCAATGGTATCTTATCTTCCAGTCTGGAGATAATTTAATTGCATCAACAATGAGTTTCTCCTTCTGCTCCATATCTGTTGAGTTCAAGAAGCTCAAAGCATTAATCATCTGGGGTTCTGACTCCGTCACTCTGACTGAATTACAGAAACAGCAGAAAAATAATTGGTAAAAAGCAAAAAAACAGATTCTAATCAACATGTATGACCAGATAAATAGTGATATTTAGCTGTGAAGAAGCTGCCAGCATTCAGATAAATGTGTTAAAAGCAAGTTGAGCTCAAGTGTAAAAAACACATAATAAATTCCAATACTAATAATTTATGTGGTTGATTATATTCTTAAACAGATTTTCTTGACTGTCAACAAGTGATGATTAAATTCTCCCACTTTATGGTGTATCACAGTAATTAAAGCTAAAAAGAAAAATTCAGAAACATTTGTTAAACTTAACCAATAAGTTTACCACACAAACTTGGAGGAGTGGAGAAAGAGGAGCAATTTAGTGATTCAGGGGATTCATTATCGTCGGAGGAGGATGATGTGAGAGACGTGACGAGGGACAGAATGAGGAAGAGTTCAGATTAGCTGCTGCTGGATTAGTGGGACTCAAAATGTTCAGAAAGGCAGCGTTTCATGCAGGCCGGAGTGAGTGAGTGGAGAAAGAAAACACTAAGCTGCAGCAGGAAGTCAGAAAAACTCTGGGATAAGAGAGGAATATAACGGCCATGCAATTAATAATAAACATGTTCTGGGATGTTTTTAGTAAAAATAAGAATGATTGTGAATTTCCATAGAGAATGTAATAAGTAGACACACTTAATTAAATACTATCTGCTATTGTCAAAATGTGGAAATGTTCACAATGGGAAATGGTTGCAAAAATTTTAAGTTTGTGTAGTTAAGGTTTGCTGTTAATAATTACAGCTTATAAGGTATCCACGATTTTTATTAAATTAGTCTGTATATTAGTCTGTATACATATGTATTTTAAACTTATTGTCAGTAAATTGGTTTTCAAAGAATTAATAATAAATTATATATATTTAAATAATTTGCTTGTACTGGTGGGTTTGTAATCAAAAGAAGAAAAAAACAGTGGTTGTTGAAATGTTTGAGGGTCCAGTGACAATATTCTCTCTTCCAGCCAATGTGGCTGGAAGAGAAAATTTTTAATTTCCACCCCTGATTGGAAGTGGTGTTAGTGTTAAAGTCCTGACTTGAATCTGATGGATTCAGCTAAAGATGAGGCTGACCTCAAAGATTTGAAGCTTATCGTTAAAGATTCAAAATATCAACAAAAACATGCAAGAGACTGAACAGCTATTATAAGAAAGGCTTGGGAGGGTTTGGTGTTTTTGGTTTAAGTTCCTCTTTAAATCTTGAGAAACTATTTAATTTTGACTCTAACCTGAGTACGTTATCAGCCTGTCATCAGATTGTACTGAAATTTAATCATGAGTGTTTTCTGTCCTCCTCAGACGTTTCACCAACATCTTTAGCCAAAATAGTGTGAAACTTTGAGCCAAAACACAAAAACTGAAGGTAAGAAAAGTATCATTTTATGTTTTTAAAAAAACAACAGTGTATCCCATTATCAGACCCTTTCCTAACAGATTTTATCTAGATATTTTCAGGATAAAGGGCGGACATGTTTGATTGGATTAGCAGAGGGACGTTCAGATCATGAACACTGTGATGTAAACATGCCTGAAGTTTGGTAGACAATATTTTAACAACTCTCTGTGTTTTATTTGATTATTATTTATTTTCCGAACATGTTTAGTTTAGTGAAAATTTAACCAGGATTGATCAGATCTGGACACTTGTATCTTTTTTGTGATTATTTCATACTTTCATAGGCAGGCTTTCATGAAGGGATAAAACTTCAATTAAAAAAGAAACTAACAAAAGAGATGTTTGATGTGCAAAATACAGGAACAAAAGAATAAAAGCTACTGATTAAACTTCATTAAAGCACGCAATTATCTCTAACATTGATCTTGTTTCTTTATTTTTCAGTGCTGGCATGCAGACTTTTGCTAACTAGCATCAATTTTTTTAGCATTTATTTTACATTTCTGTTGGTATTAAAAAGGATCCTTGTGGTTGGTCCAGTTGTTTCACTTTTTGTCATAATTTTAAATGCCAAATATTTTCATAAACTCCAAAATTTGGAAGGGTTTTATAATCGACTTCCCAAGAGGTTCACTAAAATAAACTATGTGGCACTTCATGTTAAGGTATTCATTCATTGCTCCTATTAGGCTCTTTTTTATTCAATACTAGTTGGCTAGTGCAAAACTCCTCTTTAGGTCCAAAGATAATAACTTCAGTTTTGTTTCTGTTCAGCTGAAGTAAGTTTTGGCTCCACACATTTATCTGTTCTAAACATCTGTTCAGTGATTGGCTGGGTTCAAAGGTCACCTGGTGCCATAATGATGACATTGTGATGTGTCACCTGGTGACTATGTGAACCATCCCCATAGATATGGTAGCTCATCTTATAAAATGTGGTCGACATGTTAAAAGCTGCACTGAGGTCCAACAGAACCAGCACTGTGGTTCTCCCACAGTCTGGTCTGTTTTATGTAGATACCATTGAACACTTTGACTAGGCCAGTCTCTGTGCTGTGGTGAGCACGAAAACCAGACTGGAAGGAGTCAAAGCCACTGGCTATTGTTAAGAAGTTATTTGATTGTTTGAAAACTACTTTTTCAACAACTTTGCTGATGAATGGGAGGTCAGAGGTCAGAGGTCGGCGTCTAATTCTGCAGTGGTGATTTGTCTAGATTGTTCTTTTTTATCAGTGGTTCGATAATGGCTGTTTTCAAAGCCTGGGGGTAAACATCTGAAGAGAGTGATGAGTTTACTATTTGGATTAGATCAGTGGCAACAACAGGCAGGATTTTCTTAAAGATAGCCATTCACACTCTTGGATTCCTGTTTCTCTTTGTTCCAGACTTCTTCTGGTTCATTGTTCGTCACGCTTCTCCTGCATACTTTGTGGTATTTTCACCATTCAAATTTTATAATATTCGGCTAATGTCGGCTTTATCTCTTAGTGTTCATAGCCTTTATAACTGTGATAATAATCAGCTTTTTATAATAATTTCTGCCCCATTTAAATGAATGAGAAGCCACAAAAAATAGCCTAAAACTTGCCTGTTGTCCAAACTGCATAACTTCCTCACACTTTCACCTAGAAACTCTATTCCACTTTTACAGTATAATGTAGTGATATCCTTCCTCTACTTCGGTTCATTTCAGCTTTGTCATATCTTTTACCATTTTCATTAAATCCCTCTTCAAGTTTACGGTTGCTTTTTGCTCTGAATTCAGCTTTATAATGGTTTTCTATGGTGGAATTCTTGGACTGCTAGTCTAGTCTTTTTGGATTTTCTGATACTCTGCAAACAGTGTCAGCTCACGCACTCTATTCTCACATTTTCTTCACACATTATACATCAAAACATAGATTATTATGTCTGAATTAGGAAAATGTTTCACTCATTGATGTGGGACTTGCGGTTTTGTTGTAAATCTCATCAGAGCATGAAGGTGAGCACAGATTGGGAATAGGAAAATACATTGTGTTAGAAAAGATCCTGAGAAAACAAAGCTCTCTTCAGATCTGTTTTTATAACATCATATCTCCTAAACTATGTAACGTAGAAACAAAATTTTTGTAACAATTTCAGGATGAAGCTTCCTGACACTCATGATGCATTAACTTTTTCTCTAGCTATTATAATTTTGCCATGAAACGTGTTTGTTCCACACTTGCAAATCTCATTTTCTCAAAAACGCCTGTTTTTCAACTGTGCCAAAATGAAGCATATTTTTACAACATCACAGCTCAAAGACAGAAAAATGTACAGGAATAAAACTTGGCATGATTGTTCACAGATACTTCCTGATATTTACAGTGAAAAAATCATGCCGATAACCCTTATAGTTTGTGAGAAAAAGAAACTATAACTTAACTTTTTTTTGGAAAACATTTAAGGTGATTTTCTTCCTTCTTCAAATATATATAGATGAGGCAGTCATTTGTTTCCATTTTAAGTCATTTTCCTTTTTTAGACAATTTTCTTAGTCAAAATTTAGAGTTTTTCTTCAGTAGCTTCTAGGTCATGTGACCTATTTATTCAGAGACACTTTGAAATCTTGTTTTGTTTTCCATTTTACATCATTTTCCCATTTATAGGAATTTTATTTCAAATTTTTCCCCAAAATGTCCTGGTAAGTTTCTTCCAGTACATTTTTTTTTTTTTACGGAATTTCCAGCAGAATTTTTCCAATAATTTAACAGTTTCCCCCCTGTAATTTAACATTTTTCTCTTTTTAAAATTTACCATATAAAACCTGTTAAATTATGGAAAATATTCTGCTGGGAATTCTGTAAAAAACAGGAAAATATACTCGCAGAAAATTACCAGGACATTTTACTGTCTTTATACGTAATTTTGTTTCTATTGTGCATGTTTGACAAAATTTTGTGCCTTTAATATATTTGAAAAAAGGGGATAAGCCAGAAACGTTTCCCTATTCCTTCTGATTAAATCGGTGGTTGAATGAAATCTATACCTTTTACGGTTCCTAAGATATCAACATTTGATTCCAGGCATTGTTTTGCAATGGAAAATATTTTAGATTCATTTCATCCCTGGAGAAACAAACATGAAGATAGAATTTGAAAGAATTAAGAAAAATGTTAATTTATTAGATATTTTGAGGAAGAATTTGGGTTGCAAGCATATACAAATAGTTCTTAGTTTATTGAAGAAAGCTAAATTATTTCATGAAATTTGATTAGATGTAGTGGTGTGTTTTTAAATGTGTGCGTGATAAATAGATGGATAGTGTAAAAATGTATATAAAAATATGTATATTTATATGTGTGGGTGTGTATATTAAATCACGTATATAGGTGGACATTAGGATATGTTTCTATGT
>JAVYJU010000102.1:0-17979 GCA_033032245.1 Poecilia picta | reverse complement strand
AAATTTGTTGTATACTTTAAATGTTGTAATTTTTGTTCACTGTAATCTTTACCTGTAAAAGGTTTGAAGAAATCTTTAGCAAAAGTTCAATATATATATTTAAACTATGACTTGTTGTTTGTGTAGATTTTTTATTAAAATTTTTGTCAGTCATGAAGTCCATTAACATACCTTTACAAGTGACCATATTCACTGATACATTTAAAAGTATTTTATTGATTTCAAATAGGAATTAAATAATGTTTCATATTATAGAACTAGTATATTAATAAAATATTTTAATTCATATGTAATTTTATATGTTACATTTATAATTGTATATTAATATTTAATATACGTTTCAAATGGTTTTCAGATTGTTCTTGCAGATTCTGAACGGGAAGCAGTTGTTCAGACTGCGTTTATCAGAAAAAGTGATTGGTTTAAAGAGATAATTCTGTCTCCCCCTGTGTCTGTCTTGCATGACAGCTGCAGTGATCTACCATGGTAGAAAACTCAATTTTTACAGAGGAGGGCTGAGCTGGCATTTAGAAGTACTTGCTGAATGGATTTAGTCAATGACAGACAACATGTGAGTGATGCTCCACATGCTACTGATAGTCTTCAGGCTAATATTAGCATTTCGGCAAATTTTAGTTTATGCATTCATTTCACCATACTTAATGGTGCAGGTAGAGCTTAGTCCACTTTGCTGCTTTTTTTTTTAGCGTTAATGCAAATTTTTAGCATCATATTGCTGCGTCCAAGCCGACGGGCACACTTTGGCAGGCCCTTTAAAATTTCTGCGGAATTTTCTAGTTAGGGCCTGCCATTGCAATGCATAAGGAGAGCAGTGACTGACCTGCGAAGCAGGTCAGTCACTGCCTCCATGCATTTGCATGGCAGGCACTTCTTATTCTACACCCAATAGAACACTTAAACCTTTATTAGGGCCTGCCATTGCAATGCATAAGGAGAGCAGTGACTGACCTGCGAAGCAGGTCAGTCACTGCCTCCATGCATTTGCATGGCAGGCACTTATTGTTCTACACCTAATAGAATGTCTCTTTATTAGGGCCTGCCATTGCAATGCATAAGGAGAGCAGTGACTGACCTGCGAAGCAGGTCAGTCACTGCCTCCATGCATTTGCATGGCAGGCACTTATTGTTCTACACCTAATAGAATGTCTCTTTATTATTCCATATTTTTCTTCCGTCACCGTTAATGCGGCTCGTACCGCTGCGTGCCCACCCACAAAAGTGGTATCAAATCGAGCGGCTCGTGCCCGGGAAGGGAGCTATTACTTTTGTTGGGATTCTGACTTAAAATGACGACAAAAATTAATAAAAACGAAATAAAAACGAAAAAATTGGAGATTGAGGAACTCACAGCATCAGTAACCTTTCTGTCTGAAACACACACACAGGACTCCTGATGGCTTACTGAAAAACTGTGTTTAACTCGCCCTCACAGGCATAAATATTGCCCTATTGGTCTAAAACTTGGTCAGAACATAGATACACATCCCTGCTCCCGTAAAATGTTTTCAAAAATTTTCTAGGGCTTATGGATTTTTGTCAGGGTCCTTCAGACTGGCGCTGGGTGTCTCCCAAGTATAGAAACGAGGGAGAAGAGGATTTTCCCGCTCTTTGTCTCCTCACAGCTGCGGGGGATTAATTACCATAGTAACAGGTTCCAGCCAGCGGCAGCCATTACTCTGAGAGACAGCAGAGAGTATTTCCTGTGACTATTGATATTTTCTTTAGATAAAATTATTATTTCTCTGAATTTTTCAGTGTGAAATGACATCCTTAGTATGAAGGCTGAAAGATTTAGACAAATAAACTATTATAGACTGTCTTTATTTTTTTAATATTTTGTACCGTGAGTGAGAACATGTGCGCAGCTTCAGTCTCGGTCTGAAGCTCGTTAATCATTAACAGTGTCAATTAGCGGTGCGCTGCGATCGTTGTCTCTTGTTGCCAATAACCTGCATGTGCAGCTGGACTCACAGCGGCGGAGCTCGTCAAAATATATCAACACAATGAAGCTAATACTTGACGCAGATTGGCTACATCGAGGCTCACTGCAGTAAAAAAAGACATGGAGGATCAGACAGCCGGGAAAGCAGCGCTGTACTCTCACAAACGGGCTCAGAGGTCACAATGCATTGTGGGAAGAATACATATTTCCTGTGATTATTCATATTTTGCTTGCATAAAATTATTATTTCTCTGAATTTTTGAATGTGAATTAAAATACTTAGTATGACGCTTGAAAATTTTCAAGAAAAAAACAATGACCTCTTTATTTATTTTTTTAATTTCAGACCGTGAGTCAGGAGGACATGTCCAAAGTTTATATAGATGTCAGTCTGGTACTGAATTTCATTGAACAATGAGTTCAGCTGTTGATTGTTGCTGTGAATCAGATCAGCCACAGAAATGTGGTGATGGATCTGGCAAAAGCTTCAGTCATTAGCAACACGGGCAACTGTGGCTTTCAATTGGAAGGTTACAGGTTAGACTCCTGCTTTCTCCAGCACATGTTACTGTGCCCCTGGGCAAGGCATCCAATGTCAAATAGCCTACTAAGCTGCATATCAGTGTGTGAATGTGGGACTAGCCTGAAGCAATTTGATTTGTCAGAAATAGTCAAATAAATTGCTATAAGTTCAGTCTATTTACCATTTAAAACCCATCAGTTTATGTAATACTGATTTGCAATAAGCCATTTCTACAGTGTTAATCTATGCACTGCCATAGGTACGGCTATAGTATTAACAGTCTAAATCACATTTTACAACTGGCTTGTGGAAGCCAGAGCATTAGCATTTTTAGACTACAATTTAGCTCAGGTTAGCGTTGATGCTAATGCTGAGCATCAGAATGCTTTTCTTATTTATTACCAATGTTTCATATACTAAATGTAGTAAGTAATGACAGACAACATGATAGTGATGCTCCACATGCTACTAATAGCAATCATGCTATTATTAGCATTTTGGCTAATTTTGGCTTATGCAACATACTAAATGGTATGAGTGCAGCTTAGTGAACATGCTTCTGACTCCCTGCAGGTTATTGACTACATTGCATTTTTCTTTAGCATTAATGCAAATTTTTTTAGCATCATATTGCTGCATCCAATCCGACGGGCACACTTTGGCAGGCCCTTCAAAATTTCTGCGGAATTTTCTAGTTATTCCATATTTTTCTTCCGTCACCGTTAATGCGGCTCGTACCGCTGCGTGCCCACCCACAAAAGTGGTATCAAATTGAGCGGCTCGTGCCCGGGAAGGGAGCTATTACTTTTGTTGGGATTCTGACTTAAAATGACGACAAAAATTAATAAAAACGAAATAAAAACGAAAAAATTGGAGATTGAGGAACTCACAGCATCAGTAACCTTTCTGTCTGAAACACACACACAGGACTCCTGATGGCTTACTGAAAAACTGTGTTTAACTCGCCCTCACAGGCATAAATATTGCCCTATTGGTCTAAAACTTGGTCAGAACATAGATACACATCCCTGCTCCCGTAAAATGTTTTCAAAAATTTTCTAGGGCTTATGGATTTTTGTCAGGGTCCTTCAGACTGGCGCTGGGTGTCTCCCAAGTATAGAAACTAGGGAGAAGAGGATTTTCCCGCTCTTTGTCTCCTCACAGCTGCGGGGCATTAATTACCATAGTAACGGGTTCCAGCCAGCGGCAGCCATTACTCTGAGAGACAGCAGAGAGTATTTCCTGTGACTATTGATATTTTGTTTAGATAAAATTATTATTTCTCTGAATTTTTCAGTGTGAAATGACATCCTTAGTATGAAGGCTGAAAGATTTAGACAAATAAACTATTATGGACTGTCTTTATTTTTTTAATATTTTGTACCGTGAGTGAGAACATGTGCGCAGCTTCAGTCTCGGTCTGAAGCTCGTTAATCATTAACAGTGTCAATTAGCGGTGCGCTGCGATCGTTGTCTCTTGTTGCCAATAACCTGCATGTGCAGCTGGACTCACAGCGGCGGAGCTCGTCAAAATATATCAACACAATGAAGCTAATACTTGACGCAGATTGGCTACATCGAGGCTCACTGCAGTAAAAAAAGACATGGAGGATCAGACAGCCGGTAAAGCAGCGCGCAGCTACAAACACTCACCCGGATTAGCATGACGGTCAGAAAGCTAATCAAATAACCTGTAAAATTATTTAAATCTTAGATCTGTGATGTAAGACGCTGGTTCTGCTCTTGAACCGCTGCTAGCTACAGGCAGTAACATTTAATATTTGGCACGGAGCCGCTTCTGCTCCACCTGTTAGTGACTCTGACCGAACCTCTTTAAAGCTGCAGCATCTAACTAAAAAAATACATTTTACATGAGACAGATAATCTCTAAAAAATAATCGATCTCCTCCCTGTTCTGCCGGAAACAGTCAATCAGAACTAGCAGTAACCAGCTAGCCGCTATGCTAACAGGAAGTTTTCATTCAGTAACTCTGAAATGTTGATTGATCCTGTTTTTGCCTTTGAATGTTATGTTTTATACTTGAATTTTTTGTCAATGTTGAGAGGTGCAAGTAGGAGCTTAATCAACATTTTTCTGACTCTCCACAGGTTTTTGACTACTATTTAGCTCAGGTTAGCGTTGATGCTAATGTTGAGCATCAGAACACTTTTCTTACTTATTAGCAACATTTCATATAATGAATGGAGTAAGTAATGACAGACAACACGCTACTGATTCCAAACATGGAACTGATAGCAGTCATGCTAACATTAGCATTTTGGCTAATTTCACCTTATGTGTTAATTTTAACAAAATTAATGGTGCAAGTACAGCTTCATCAACATGTTTTTGACTCTCCACAGGTTTTTGACTACAATTTAGCTCAGGTTAGCATTGATGCTAATGTTAAGCATCAGAACGATTTTCTTGCTTAATACCAATGTTTCATATACTGAATGGAATAAGTAATGAACGTTTTATTAAAAATCCGACGGGCACACTTTGGCAGGCCCTTTAAAATTTCTGCGGAATTTTCTAGTTTTTATTGGGGCCTGCCACTGCAATGCATAAGGAGAGCAGTGACTGACCTGCGAAGCAGGTCAGTCACTGCCTCCATGCATTGCATGGCAGGCACCTATTATTCTACACCTAATAGAACGCCTCTTTATTATTATTATTATTTATTATTCTTCCGTCACCGTTAATGCGGCTCGTACCGCTGCGTGCCCACCCACAAAAGTGGTATCAAATCGTGCGGCTCGGCGCCGAGAAGGGAGCTATTACTTTTATTGGGGATCGGACTTACGACGGCGACGTAAAAAGCGAAAAACGAGCGAAATTTCCAACTGCCGAAACCTTAGAGTGTAACTGAAATCAACTGCCGTTTTTTAGAGTGAGAAACAGAGTGGATTTTTGACCCAAAAATCATTTTGAAATCGCTCTCATGCCTTCAAAAATTGCTCTAGTGGTATTAAAGTCGGTCATGACATAGATAAATATGTCTGCTCCGGTAAAATGTTTTCGAAATTTGTCTAGGTCTTACGGTTTTCTGTCCAGGTGCGTCAGAGTAAAATTATGGGAAGGGGTAACTGACGTCGATCCCTCTATATTAGATACAATCTGCCCTGCACTTCACTCCCCCAGCTGACAGTTGGAATTTAGGATTGATCACCATGGCAACAGAAGACAGAGAAAGGCAGAGCTTCTGCTTTGGACTACAAACCGGCCATATTAACTGTAGTTCTATCTACGGCCATGACTCAGAATGTCAGAATTTACAACATGGCGGAACTGTCTGTTACTGCAGAGGAGGACTTGGCTGCTATTTAGAACTACTTGTGTTTTGAGCTTTATATAACTGATTTAACCCCATCAATGTTACATAATGAATTAGTGTTGCCATTTCAAATTAAGCTTAAAGAAAATTTCAAAATAAAAGCCTTGACCATTTCTTCATCATGTAATTGCTCTTTTGGGCATTAGATAACTGTTTAAGACAACTACTGTTACAATTGGGATTAGTGTTGCCATTTCAAATGAAGCTTACTGAAAATTTCAAAATAAAAGCCTCATTAATGCCTTCCAGTAAGTGCACCACCACAGCCAGTGCAATTTTATTAGCTCTAATTATATTATCCCGTCAAAATATTGTCTTTATTAGCTTTTCCACTCAAGTTATGGCACTGGCTTAGCCAGTGCCATAACTTTGCCATAACATTAGCATTTACTCATTAGCATTAGAGTAAATGCTAATGCTCTGGCTTGCGTAAGCCAGTGCATTAGCATTTCAACTGATATAAGCTTATAGCCAATTTTCTTACTTATTAGCCATGTTTAGTACACTAAATGGACTGAGTCAATGACAGACAACATGCTAGTGTTGCATCACATGCTACTGACAGCAATCAAACTAATATTAGAATTTTAGCTAATTCCACCTTATGCATTAATTTTAACAAAATAAATGTTACAGGTAGAGCTTAGTCAACATGTTTCTGACTCACCACATGTTTTTGACTACATTGCAGTTTTCTTTAGCATAATTGCTAAATCTTGGCATCCGAATGCTTTATTGGCAAAGTTTAGCTTATGAATCAATTTCAACATAATGGATGGTACAAGTACAGCTTAGTTAACATGCTTTTGCCTCTCCACAGGTTTTTGACTACATTGCAGCTTTCTTTAGCATTACTGCAATTTTTTTAGCATCATATCGCTGCGTCCAATCCGACGGGCACACTTTGGCAGGCCCTTCAAAATTTCTGCAGGAATTTTCTAGTTATATATTATTCTTCCGTCACCGTTAATGCGGCTCGTACCGCTGCGTGCCCACCCACAAAAGTGGTATCAAATCGTGCGGCTCGGTGCCGAGAAGGGAGCTATTACTTTTGTTGGGATTCTGACTTAAAATGACGACAAAAATTAATAAAAACGAAAAAATTGGAGATTGAGGAACTCGCAGCATCAGTAACCTTTCTGTCTGAAACACACACACAGGACTCCTGATGGCTTTCTGAAAAACTGTGTTTAACTCGCCCTCACAGGCATAAATATTGCCCTATTGGTCTAAAACTTGGTCAGAACATAGATACACATCCCTGCTCCCGTAAAATGTTTTCAAAAATTTCCTAGGGCTTATGGATTTTTGTCAGGGTCCTTCAGACTGGCGCTGGGTGTCTCCCAAGTATAGAAACGAGGGAGAAGAGGATTTTCCCGCTCTTTGTCTCCTCACAGCTGCGGGGCATTAATTACCATAGTAACGGGTTCCAGCCAGCGGCAGCCGTTACTCTGAGAGACAGCAGAGAGTATTTCCTGTGACTATTGATATTTTCTTTAGATAAAATTATTATTTCTCTGAATTTTTCAGTGTGAAATGACATCCTTAGTATGAAGGCTGAAAGATTTAGACAAATAAACTATTATAGACTGTCTTTATTTTTTTAATATTTTGTACCGTGAGTGACAACATGTGCAAGCTTCAGTGTCGGTCTGAAGCTCGTTAATCATTAACAGTGTCAATTAGCGGTGCGCTGCGATCGTTGTCTCTTGTTGCCAATAACCTGCATGTGCAGCTGGACTCACAGCGGCGGAGCTCGTCAAAATATATCAACACAATGAAGCTAATACTTGACGCAGATTGGCTACATCGAGGCTCACTGCAGTAAAAAAAGACATGGAGGATCAGACAGCCGGTAAAGCAGCGCGCAGCTACAAACACTCACCCGGATTAGCATGACGGTCAGAAAGCTAATCAAATAACCTGTAAAATTAATTACTCCGCTCAGCCGGAAACAGTCAATCAGAACTAGCAGTAACCAGCTAGCCGCTATGCTAACAGGAAGTTTTCATTGAGTTACTCTGGAGTGTTTATTGATCCTGTTTTTGCCTTTGAATGTTATATTTTATACTTGAATTTTTTGACAATGTTGAGAGGTGCAAATAGGAGCTTAATCAACATTTTTCTGACTCTCCACAGGTTTCTGACTACTATTTAGCTCAGTATAGGCAGCTGTACTATCACAAACGGGCTCAGAGAGGTCACAATGCATTGTGGGAAGAATACATATTTCCTGTGATTATTCATATTTTGCTTGCATAAAATTATTATTTCTCTGAATTTTTGAATGTGAATTAAAATACTTAGTATGACGCTTGAAAATTTTCAAGAAAAAAACAATGACCTCTTTATTTTTTTTTTTTATTTCAGACCGTGAGTCAGGAGGACATGTCCAAAGTTTATATAGATGTCAGTCTGGTACTGAATTTCATTGAACAATGAGTTCAGCTGTTGATTGTTGCTGTGAATCAGATCAGCCACAGAAATGTGGTGATGGATCTGGCAAAAGCTTCAGTCATTAGCAACACGGGCAACTGTGTCTTTCAATTGGAAGGTTACAAGTTAGACTCCTGCTTTCTCTAGCACATGTTACTGTGCCCCTGGGCAAGGCACCCAAGCTCAAATAGCCTACTAAGCTGCATATCAGTGTGTGAATGTGGGACTAGCCTGAAGCAATTTGATTTGTCAGAAATAGTCAAATAAATTGCTATAAGTTCAGTCTATTTACCATTTAAAACCCATCAGTTTATGTAATACTGATTTGCAATAAGCCATTTCTACAGTGTTAATCTATGCACTGCCATAGGTACGGCTATAGTATTAACAGTCTAAATCACATTTTACAACTGGCTTGTGGAAGCCAGAGCATTAGCATTTTTAGACTACAATTTAGCTCAGGTTAGCGTTGATGCTAATGCTGAGCATCAGAATGCTTTTCTTATTTATTACCAATGTTTCATATACTGAATGTAGTAAGTAATGACAGACAACATGATAGTGATGCTCCACATGCTACTAATAGCAATCATGCTATTATTAGCATTTTGGCTAATTTTAGCTTATGCAACATACTAAATGGTACGAGTGCAGCTTAGTGTACATGCTTCTGACTCCCTGCAGGTTATTGACTACATTGCATTTTTCTTTAGCATTAATGCAAATTTTTTTAGCATCATATTGCTGCGTCCAATCCGACGGGCACACTTTGGCAGGCCCTTCAAAATTTCTGCAGGAATTTTCTAGTTAGGGCCTGCCATTGCAATGCATAAGGAGAGCAGTGACTGACCTGCGAAGCAGGTCAGTCACTGCCTCCATGCATTTGCATGGCAGGCACTTATTGTTCTACACCCAATAGAACACTTAAAAACCTTTATTAGGGCCTGCCATTGCAATGCATAAGGAGAGCAGTGACTGACCTGCGAAGCAGGTCAGTCACTGCCTCCATGCATTTGCATGGCAGGCACTTATTGTTCTACACCCAATAGAACACTTAAAAACCTTTATTAGGGCCTGCCATTGCAATGCATAAGGAGAGCAGTGACTGACTTGCAAAGCAAGTCAGTGACTGCCTCCATGCATTTGCATGGCAGGCACTTATTGTTCTTCACCTAATAGAATGTCTGGTTATTATTTATTATTCTTCCATCACCGTTAATGCGGCTCGTACCGCTGCGTGCCAACCCACAAAAGTGGTATCAAATCGTGCGGCTCGGCGCCGAGAAGGGAGCTATTACTTTTATTGGGGATCGGACTTACGACGGCGACGTAAAAAGCGAAAAACGAGCGAAATTTCCAACTGCCGAAACCTTAGAGTGTAACCGAAATCAACTGCCGTTTTTTAGAGTGAGAAACAGAGTGGAATTTTGACCCAAAGGTAATTTTGAAATCGCTCTCATGCCTTCAAAAATTGCTCTATTGGTATGAAAGTCGGTCATGACATAGATAAATTTGTCTGCTCCGGTAAAATGTTTTCGAAATTTCCCTAGGTCTTACGGTTTTCTGTCCAGGTGCTTCAGAGTAAAATTATGGGAAGGGGTAACTGACGTCGATCCCTCTATATTAGATACAATCTGCCCTGCACTTCACTCCCCCAGCTGACAGTTGGAATTTAGGATTGATCACCATGGCAACAGAAGACAGAGAAAGGCAGAGCTTCTGCTTTGGACTACAAACCGGCCATATTAACTGTAGTTCTATCTACGGCCATGACTCAGAATGTCAGAATTTACAACATGGCGGAACTGTCTGTTACTGCAGAGGAGGACTTGGCTGCTATTTAGAACTACTTGTGTTTTTAGCGTTATGTAACTGATTTAACTTAATCACAATAACACTTGGAATTAGTGTGGCCATTTCAAATGAAGCTTTCTGAAAATTTCAAAATAAAAGCCTCATTAATGCCCTCCAGTAAGTGCACCACCACAGCCAGTGCAATTATATTAGCTCTAATTATATTGCAATAAGAAATATTTCAATAATTTGAAATAATTCTTTCTGCCAGCATTTAGGCTAAAATTAGAATATTGGCTAATTTTACACACTGGATAAGTGTGGCTATCTGACGGGCACACATTTTGAACCTTACTGAAATTTTCAAAATAAAAGCCTTGAACATTTTTAAATCAATATTGGTCTTTTGAGCTTTACATCACTGGTTTAACCAAACCACTGCTACACATTGAATTAGTGTGGTCATTTAAAAAGAAGCTTACTGAAAGTTTCAAAATAAAAGCTTGCATATTCATCTCATGTCATTGCACCGCCATAGGTGGTGCAATAATTTTAAACTACTTTTTCTTTTCATCCTCGGGATGCCAGCATTTAGGCTAACATTAGCATATTGGATAAGTTTAGTTTATGCTTTAATTTTAACATGATGATTAGTGCAAGTACAGCTTCATCAACATGTTTCTCTCTCCACAGGTTTTTGACTACAATTTAACTCAGGTTAGCATTGATGCTAATATTAATCATCAGAATATTTTTCTTAGTTATTAGCAACATTTTTTTAATGAATGGAGTAAGTAATGACAGAACACATGCTAGTGAGGCCAAACACGATACTGATAGCATTCATGCTAACATTAGCATTTTGGCTAATTTCACCTCATGTCTTAATTTTAACAACATTAATGGTGCAAATATAGCTTCATCAACATGTTCTTGACTCTCCACAAGTTTTTGAGTACAATTTAGCTCAGGTTAGCATTGATGCTAATGTTAAGCATCAGAACGATTTTCTTACTTAATGCCAATGTTTCATATACTGAATGGAATAAGTAATGACAGACAACATGCTAGTGATGCTCTACATGCTACAGATAGCATTCATGCTAACATTAGCATTTTGGCTAATTTGACCTTATGTAACATACTAAATAGTGCGAGAAAAGCTAAGTGAGCATGCTTCTGACTCCCCGCAAGTTAGTGACTACATTGCAGCTTTCTTTAGCATTATTGCTAATTTTTACCATCAGAACGCTTTATTAATCAGCACACTTTGCAGGCCTCAAATTTCTGCAGGAATTCTAGTTAGGGCTGCATTGAATGCATAAGAGGCATGACTGACTTGCAAGCAAGTCATCACTGCTCCTGCATGCATGGAGACTTTTTTCTACACCAAGAATCTTTATTATTTTATATTTTATTCTTCCGTCACCGTTAATGCGGCTCGTACCGCTGCGTGCCCACCCACAAAAGTGGTATCAAATCGAGCGGCTCGGCGCCGAGAAGGGAGCTATTACTTTTATTGGGGATCGGAGTTACGACGGCGATGTAAAAAGCGAAAAACGAGCGAAATTTCCAACTGCCGAAACGCAGAGTGTAACTGAAATCAACTGCCGCTTTTTTAGAGTGAGAAACAGAGTGGAATTTTGACCCAAAGATCATTTTGAAATCGCTCTCATGCCTTCAAAAATTGCTCTATTGGTATGAAAGTCGGTCATGACATAGATAAATTTGTCTGCTCCGGTAAAATGTTTTCGAAATTTTCTAGGTCTTACGGTTTTCTGTCCAGGTGCGTCAGAGTAAAATTATGGGAAGGGGTAACTGACGTCGATCCCTCTATATTAGATACAATCTGCCCTGCACTTCACTCCCCCAGCTGACAGTTGGAATTTAGGATTGATCACCATGGCAACAGAAGACAGAGAAAGGCAGAGCTTCTGCTTTGGACTACAAACCGGCCATATTAACTGTAGTTCTATCTACGGCCATGACTCAGAATGTCAGAATTTACAACATGGCGGAACTGTCTGCTACTGCAGAGGAGGACTTGGCTGGTATTTAGAAATACCTGTGTTTTGAGCATTATATAACTGATTTAACCCCATCAATATTACATATCGAATTAGTTTGGCCATTTCAAATTAAGATTAAAGAAAATTTCAAAATAAAAGCCTTGACCATTATTCATCATGTATTTGCTCTTTTGGGCATTAGATAACTGCTTATGAAAACCACTGTTACAAATGCAATGAGTGTTGCCATTTCAAATGAAGCTTATGAAAAATTTCAAAATAAAAGCCTTGACCATTTTTCATCATGTATTTGCTCTTTTGGGCATTAGATAACTGTTTAAGACAACTACTGTTACAATTGGGATTAGTGTTGCCATTTCAAATGAAGCTTACTGAAAATTTCAAAATAAAAGCCTCGATAATCCTCTCAGGTAAGTGATATTAGCTGTTGGGTTCAGCTGTTGCACTATTGCAGTGAGTTAGATCAGCTATAGAACTATGGTGATGGATCTGGCAAGAGCTTCAGTCATTAACAATTGATGATGAACAGTGTAAGACCCTTCAGTTTGTGTAATACTGACTTTAAATAGGCCATTTAAACCCTGTGAGTCTGTGCACTGCCATAGGTAGGGTGATAGTATTGGCATTATATCTCTGATTATAGAACTGGCTTGAGAAAACTAGATCAATTACATTTTTGGACTATAATTTAACTTAGCTTAGCATTGATGCTAATATTAAGCATCAGATCACTTTTCTTACTGACTAGCAACATTTTGTATTGTGAATGGAGTAAGTAATGACAGACAACATGCTAGTTATACCAAACATGATACTGTTAGCAATCATGCTAACATTAGCATGTTCGCTAATTTCACCTTATGCATTAATGTGAACAAAATTAATGGTGCAAGTACAGCTTCATTAAGATGTTTTTGACTCTCCACAGGTTTTTGACTACAATATAGCTCAGGTTAGCATTGATGCTAATGTTGAGCATCAGAACGCTTTTCTTACTTAATATCAATGTTTCATATACTGAATGTAGTAAGTAATGACAGACAACATGCTTGTGATGCTTTACATGCTACTGATAGCATTCATGCTAACATTAGCATTTTGGCTTATTTTAGCTTATGCAACATATTAAGTGGTACAAAAAGAGCTTAGTCAACATGCTTCTGACTCCCTGCAGCTTATTGTCTACATTGCAGCTTTCTTTAGCATTATTGCTAATTTTTACCATCAGAACGCTTGATTGAAAATCCGACGGGCACACTTTGGCAGGCCCTTCAAAATTTCTGCAGGAATTTTCTAGTTATTTATTATTCTTCCATCACCGTTAATGCGGCTCGTACCGCTGCGTGCCCACCCACAAAAGTGGTATCAAATCGTGCGGCTCGGTGCCGAGAAGGGAGCTATTACTTTTGTTGGGATTCTGACTTAAAATGACGACAAAAATTAATAAAAACGAAAAAATTGGAGATTGAGGAACTCACAGCATCAGTAACCTTTCTGTCTGAAACACACACACAGGACTCCTGATGGCTTACTGAAAAACTGTGTTTAACTCGCCCTCACAGGCATAAATATTGCCCTATTGGTCTAAAACTTGGTCAGAACATAGATACACATCCCTGCTCCCGTAAAATGTTTTCAAAAATTTCCTAGGGCTTATGGATTTTTGTCAGGGTCCTTCAGACTGGCGCTGGGTGTCTCCCAAGTATAGAAACGAGGGAGAAGAGGATTTTCCCGCTCTTTGTCTCCTCACAGCTGCGGGGCATTAATTACCATAGTAACGGGTTCCAGCCAGCGGCAGCCATTACTCTGAGAGACAGCAGAGAGTATTTCCTGTGACTATTGATATTTTGTTTAGATAAAATTATTATTTCTCTGAATTTTTCAGTGTGAAATGACATCCTTAGTATGAAGGCTGAAAGATTTAGACAAATAAACTATTATAGACTGTCTTTATTTTTTTAATATTTTGTACCGTGAGTGACAACATGTGCAAGCTTCAGTGTCGGTCTGAAGCTCGTTAATCATTAACAGTGTCAATTAGCGGTGCGCTGCGATCGTTGTCTTTTGTTGCCAATAACCTGCATGTGCAGCTGGACTCACAGCGGCGGAGCTCGTCAAAATATATCAACACAATGAAGCTAATACTTGACGCAGATTGGCTACATCGAGGCTCACTGCAGTAAAAAAAGACATGGAGGATCAGACAGCCGGTAAAGCAGCGCGCAGCTACAAACACTCACCCGGATTAGCATGACGGTCAGAAAGCTAATCAAATAACCTGTAAAATTAATTACTCCGCTCAGCCGGAAACAGTCAATCAGAACTAGCAGTAACCAGCTAGCCGCTATGCTAACAGGAAGTTTTCATTGAGTTACTCTGGAGTGTTTATTGATCCTGTTTTTGCCTTTGAATGTTATATTTTATACTTGAATTTTTTGACAATGTTGAGAGGTGCAAATAGGAGCTTAATCAACATTTTTCTGACTCTCCACAGGTTTCTGACTACTATTTAGCTCAGTATAGGCAGCTGTACTATCACAAACGGGCTCAGAGAGGTCACAATGCATTGTGGGAAGAATACATATTTCCTGTGATTATTCATATTTTGCTTGCATAAAATTATTATTTCTCTGAATTTTTGAATGTGAATTAAAATACTTAGTATGACGCTTGAAAATTTTCAAGAAAAAAAAATGACCTCTTTATTTTTTTTTTTTATTTCAGACCGTGAGTCAGGAGGACATGTCCAAAGTTTATATAGATGTCAGTCTGGTACTGAATTTCATTGAACAATGAGTTCAGCTGTTGATTGTTGCTGTGAATCAGATCAGCCACAGAAATGTGGTGATGGATCTGGCAAAAGCTTCAGTCATTAGCAACACGGGCAACTGTGTCTTTCAATTGGAAGGTTACAAGTTAGACTCCTGCTTTCTCCAGCACATGTTACTGTGCCCCTGGGCAAGGCACCCAAGCTCAAATAGCCTACTAAGCTGCATATCAGTGTGTGAATGTGGGACTAGCCTGAAGCAATTTGATTTGTCAGAAATAGTCAAATAAATTGCTATAAGTTCAGTCTATTTACCATTTAAAACCCATCAGTTTATGTAATACTGATTTGCAATAAGCCATTTCAACAGTGTTAATCTATGCACTGCCATAGGTACGGCTATAGTATTAACAGTCTAAATCACATTTTACAACTGGCTTGTGGAAGCCAGAGCATTAGCATTTTTAGACTACAATTTAGCTCAGGTTAGCGTTGATGCTAATGCTGAGCATCAGAATGCTTTTCTTATTTATTACCAATGTTTCATATACTGAATGTAGTAAGTAATGACAGACAACATGATAGTGATGCTCCACATGCTACTAATAGCAATCATGCTATTATTAGCATTTTGGCTAATTTTAGCTTATGCAACATACTAAATGGTACGAGTGCAGCTTAGTGTACATGCTTCTGACTCCCTGCAGGTTATTGACTACATTGCATTTTTCTTTAGCATTAATGCAAATTTTTTTAGCATCATATTGCTGCGTCCAATCCGACGGGCACACTTTGGCAGGCCCTTCAAAATTTCTGCAGGAATTTTCTAGTTATATGTTTATTCTTCCGTCACCGTTAATGCGGCTCGTACCGCTGCGTGCCCACCCACAAAAGTGGTATCAAATCGAGCGGCTCGTGCCCGGGAAGGGAGCTATTACTTTTATTGGGATTCTGACTTAAAATGACGACAAAAATTAATAAAAACGAAAAAATTGGAGATTGAGGAACTCGCAGCATCAGTAACCTTTCTGTCTGAAACACACACACAGGACTCCTGATGGCTTACTGAAAAACTGTGTTTAACTCGCCCTCACAGGCATAAATATTGCCCTATTGGTCTAAAACTTGGTCATAACATAGATACACATCCCTGCTCCCGTAAAATGTTTTCAAAAATTTCCTAGGGCTTATGGATTTTTGTCAGGGTCCTTCAGACTGGCGCTGGGTGTCTCCCAAATATAGAAACGAGGGAGAAGAGGATTTTCCCGCTCTTTGTCTCCTCACAGCTGCGGGGCATTAATTACCATAGTAACGGGTTCCAGCCAGCGGCAGCCATTACTCTGAGAAACAGCAGAGAGTATTTCCTGTGACTATTGATATTTTGTTTAGATAAAATTACTATTTCTCTGAATTTTTCAGTGTGAAATGACATCCTTAGTATGAAGGCTGAAAGATTTAGACAAATAAACAATTATGGACTGTCTTTATTTTTTTAATATTTTGTACCGTGAGTGAGAACATGTGCGCAGCTTCAGTCTCGGTCTGAAGCTCGTTAATCATTAACAGTGTCAATTAGCGGTGCGCTGCGATCGTTGTCTCTTGTTGCCAATAACCTGCATGTGCAGCTGGACTCACAGCGGCGGAGCTCGTCAAAATATATCAACACAATGAAGCTAATACTTGACGCAGATTGGCTACATCGAGGCTCACTGCAGTAAAAAAAGACATGGAGGATCAGACAGCCGGTAAAGCAGCGCGCAGCTACAAACACTCACCCGAATTAGCATGACGGTCATAAAGCTAATCAAATAACCTGTAAAATTAATTACTCCGCTCAGCCGGAAACAGTCAATCAGAACTAGCAGTAACCAGCTAGCCGCTATGCTAACCAGTAGTTTTCATTCAGTAACTCTGGAATGTTGATTGATCCTGTTTTTGCCTTTGAATGTTATGTTTTATACTTGAATTTTTTGTCATTGTTGAGAGGTGCAAGTAGGAGCTTAATCAACATTTTTCTGACTCTCCACAGGTTTTTGACTACTATTTAGCTCAGGTTAGCGTTGATGCTAATGTTGAGCATCAGAACACTTTTCTTACTTATTATCAATGTTTCATATACTGAATGTAGTAAGTAATGACAGACAACATGACAGTGATGCTCCACATGCTACTAATAGCAATCATGCTATTATTAGCATTTTGGCTAATTTTAGCTTATGCAACATACTAAATGGTACGAGTGCAGCTTAGTGAACATGCTTCTGACTCCCTGCAGGTTATTGACTACATTGCATTTTTATTTAGCATTAATGCAAATTTTTTTAGCATCATATTGCTGCGTCCAATCCGACGGGCACACTTTGGCAGGCCCTTCAAAATTTCTGCAGGAATTTTCTAGTTATTTCTGTGACCTATAAAAAAATGTTGTCAACTTGTTATGTAGTAAAGGGCTTTTTTTTCCTCAATAAAGATTGACCTTTTGCTCTTAGTCTTCACAAATATTTTTTTTTTCTTTTCATTGCAAAGTCATATTGTGTGTTTATTATATTTTCAATATTTTAGATTTTCGATCGCATGACAATTACAACCAATATCTTCAGAAAATAAAAGCTGAAACAAAGCATTATTCCCAGCTGAAATGTTAAAAAGGATGCTAATTTCATAATAAAAACCACAATACTGCTCTTCTTTTCATAATTTGTCTAAAGTTTTAAGTTGGGCCATCTTTACCCTGATTATAGATGACAATGTCTAACACATATCGGTATATGTAAGGCATCAACATAATACACTTTTCATGACTCTATTAAACTCCATCAAATATTTCTGAACAGCAGATGGAAAAAAAGACGGAAAGTGGAAAAGATATGCAGCTGCATTGGTGATGAAGTTGTCAGAGAGCAATAGATTCAAAGTTAGCTTTGAATCAGAGGAAGCGGAAAAGGTGTAAAGCGGTAGGTATTTCAAAGGAATTGATTTATCTTTAGGTGTTGATTCAATCTTTGTCACAAAACATGCAAGATTTGAAAATTGTGGCTGGCTTTTAAAGTTGTAGGTTTAATGTAACGCCTACAATCCCAATTGCTGAGATAACATGTTGAAGACAGCTTAAAGTGTCAATTTGTCAC
>JAVYJU010000101.1:0-18017 GCA_033032245.1 Poecilia picta | reverse complement strand
GGGGGTTAAGGTTGATTTCCGGTACTCGGTGGCCAACACGTTACATTTTAGAAAAAACCCTTTAGGGGGAAATAAAATATTTAATGTATGTCAGATACGGTACACTTGCATATTGATTGTTCAGCTAACAAAGACTGTAACAGACAGGTTTCAGGTGTAGAAGTTGTATCGGGCTGCCATTATGCTGTACTTGGCTAAAAGGTTTTCATAATGGATGTTTTTTATTATTGACTATTTTTTTCATTCAGTAAACACAAAGAAAGAAAAATAATAATTTACTTACACCAGCAGACGTCCTTTTTTCTTTTTTGATCTTACGTTGGTTTGAGCTGGAAATGCATTGTGAAAAGCTTTGACCCAAAGCAAGGCTTTCTGTTTCGAGTTGGAAATCTGTGAATTTTTAGTTCCACAAACACGATCAGGATACTGACTCCCCTGTACGGATTCCCCACTGACAGGGAGAAACCATTCTTTTTCGAGTCCTGACGCAAAACTTTGTGTGGGTTGGGTTTAATCCACAATGTATAATTAGCATGAGTTTGTGGAGACGGTGACCCACTGTAGCTGCGCTGAGGTAAACTGGGCATTAGTCAATGAAAAGGCTCAGCGGTGGAAAGGTCCATTAGTGATGGCAGCATCGTCCCAGTGGATGCCCTCCTGCAGGAAGGTATCACAGCTACACAGAAACCCAGCCCAAAGGTGCAACAGCAGAGTGTTAATAATGGTTAAAAAATGTCTAAAGAAACAATTTGTTGACTTTCCCAAAACATATTCAAAGAAAAAAGACTGCACAGTGGCGCAGTTGGTAGAGCTGTTGCCTTGCAGCAAGAAGGTTTGGGTTTATTCCCGGCCCCGGCCTTTCTGCATGGAGTTTGATGTTCTCCCCGTGCAGGTGGGTTTTCTCCGGGTACTCCGGTTTCCCCCACAGTCCAAAAACATGACTGTCAGGTTATTTGATCTGTCTAAATTGCCCCTGGTGTGAGGGGGATGGTTGTTTGTCCCGTGTGTCTCTGTGTTGCCCTGCGACAGACTGGCGACCTGTCCAGGTGACCCCGCCTCTCGCCGGAACGTTGCTGGAGATAGGCACCAGCAACCCTCACCGAACCCATTAAGGGACAAGGGTGTAAGAAAAATGGTGGATGGATGGATGGATTCAAAGAATAAGCAAATTTTGACAGGCTTCAGATTACATATTTACTGTGTTGACTTTTTTAACTCTGAAGTTTATCCTTTCTTAACTACCTGTTCAAAATTGTATCTGTAGTTACTCTTTGTTTATGACATTTAAAGAGAAATAATTTCTTTAAGAAAAACAAAAATGCTGTTTTCTAAATTTCAATGTTCTCCCTATTTTACTTCCTGTCTTTTCTCTTCTCAGTAGTTCTGATGCTCCACCACTTCCTTTTATAAATGCGAGTTCTTCAAAATTAAAACAAAATATGCACCAAAGCTTTTATTTTCACTAAAAAAGGAAGCAGCAACATTTAAACTTCTTATATCAACTAAACAGTTTTATGATGGTGTTAATATAGAAAACACACTGAATTTAAACACAATTAAAAATTACTCCCCAATATGCTGATAACTGAATGCAGAATATCCTTTAGTTCTGGCTAACAGTTGAAATGAAGCTTTTTAATGAATCATCCTGGATGTGATGAAGCTCAGTGCAGAGCGGCGGCAGCAGGAACGTTCCCCATCATCTTCAAAAGCTCACTGTGTCGTCATCAGCAGCAAAAGGACTGAGATACAAGCAGAGATTAATGGATAAATGATACAGACATAAATGAACATTTAGAGAGAAAATTCAGAGCATCACAAATTATCCCACAGAGAAATCCTTTATAACATGTTTTACAGCATTTAAAGACAGTAAATAATATTGTGATACACTTTTACAAATTTTGAATATCTTCAAGTCTGAGGGAAAATATCTTCTATAATCTATATTAAAAGTCTATGAATGTATTTTTCATGATTGTTTCTCTTACTTTAATGCTTTCTGAGGCTTTTTTTCTTCCTGCAGTGAAAACAGGGAATAAAGTGATTAAAGTGTGTTTAAAATTGTCTCCATTGTAGCCGAGTTTCCTCACCTCTGGTTTTGATTATACCAACAGTGATTCCAACCATCAGGATCAGTCCTGTGATCTTCGAGTCAACATGATGAAGCTCAGAGGAGACGAGGCGGGGGGGCCTGAGGAGGAGACGGATAGCAACCTGATTGGATCATTTGTCATCTGGTTTAGGAAGAAATAGTTTCACCATGATGGTGGACTGAACATCAATCTGAGAGTCTGTGACTTTGGATCAGAACCAGGAGAACCTGAACCACCATGATGGAGAAGAAAACTGGAGATCTACATAAAAACTGTGGTGTGGAAAGACAAAGTGCCCAAAATAAGGGATTTTAAACTAGAAAAACATTGTTTAATCATAAGATTCACAAAAAAAATCAATAAGACTAAATTTTACACATAAGTGACGTTGCAACAATTTAACTTCTTTATGAAAAAAATCATGGCTGTGGGACAGATATGATGACATATACCTTTAGACTCTGATCCATAGTGAGCTTTATCTTCACTTCGTTTTCTTCAACAAACTGGCAGGTAAATTTCTTCTGCTGCTCTGAAGCTCACAGTCAGAAAAGAAACACATCCAGTCTGTCCTCCTAATTCTGTATCCTTCCCTTCCCCAGTCAGTTCACTTCCTGTCTTCGTTCAACCAGAGGAGACTTTTGTCTGGACAGAAACGGGACTCTCACCAGAAAACACAATAATGTTACGTCTCCATTCTTAGTTGGATCAGGATGTGGTGCAGATGAAAGATAAAAGAAAAAAAATAACAATTCATGTTTTTAAAGACTTTTTATAAACAGAAAACAACAAAGATAACTTTATGTCTGTGGCTATCGACGAAGATGTTCTATTGAAATATTGCATAATGACATCTTGGAGTTACTAAAAAGTTCAGCCATGGAGTCTAATTACCATGACAACATAAATAATATCTGAATGAGAGAACTAAACAGATTTTAGTCTATAAAATCAATCAGTCAATCAATCAAATTCTATTTGTGTAGCACATTTTAGCAAAAATTCAGTTCAGTGTTTTACATCAAAAATACAATAAAAAATTCATAGAATACCATTCATCATCTTTTACTTTTTGCCATCCTTAACATCATTATGTTTATAAATGTTTCATTTATTAGTTTCAAAATAAACTTAAACAGGTGGATTTTAGTCTAGAATTAAAGGAACTCAGTGTTTCAGTGTTTGCGTTTTCGGGAAAATTTGTTCCAGATTTATGGTGCATAAAAGCTGCATGCGGGTTCTCCTCGTTTGGTTCTGGTTCTGGGGTTGCAGAGCAAAAAACCAGAACCAGAAGACCTGAGGGGTTGGAAAGTTGCTTGGTAAACAGTCTTTAATGTGACGTTCAGTGATTTATAAACTAGAAAAAGTATATTAAGTTATTCTCTCAGTGTAGAGACTGTAGAACTCGGTGATCTTCTTTTAACAGATTGGTTTTAGTCAGAATTTCAGCAGCAGCGTCTGGATCAGCTGCAGTGATTGACTAATTGTTTTAGTCAAACCTGGGGAAGACTGTTGCAGGAATAAATGCGACTAAAGATAAACACCTGGATGAGCTTCTCTAGATCTGAGACATCAGTCCTCTAATCCTGGAGATGTTTTTCAGGTGATAAAAGGCCGACTTTGTAACTGTTTAATGTGGCTCTGAAGGTTGGGCCCAGAGTCCATCACTTCTCCCTGGTTTTAGTTGTAATAACTGAAGCTGTGTTTGGATCTAGATCCTGTTTAGGTCCAAAGATAATAACTTCAGATTTGTTTCTTTTTCAGCGGGAAGAATTTTTGGCACTTTCCACACATTTTATCTGTTCTAAGATTGGTCAGAGATTGGATGGTTCGAGTCCCCTGGTGTTTGTCTTGATGAGAGGTGATGATCAGCGCAATAGTTATGGTAATTAATCCTATTTTCTGTGAAAATAACAACTTGATCTGAACAGTCAGATCCAAACGAGTTTTTTAGGGTTAAGAAAGACTGAAAGCAGGCAGAGAGTCATTAGTTTAGTTTACTTACTGATCATCACATTTAAGTGCACATGTGTTTCATAACTGCCTTTGTCCATTGACATTTGAAACATCCTGCACCCACCTTGGTGATGTTGTTGATGATCGGAGAACATTTCTGATCCAAACTCATCTGGCAAACGAGGTGAACTCTGAACGATTCCATTGTGAACTTCTGTTCATAGTTCATGTCTTCTTTCCTCTTATAAATCAGTCAAACAGAGGAGCAGGAGTCGGATGATGAAGGTCGGGTTACAGGGAGACGCTTCATCCCCAAAGCTCGTGGTACAGATGACCGGTTCTCCTCTGTCAACTGCGAAAAAGACACATCGGGAACATTTTATGCTATATTTAATATTAAAAATTTAATAATGTTTTTCCCAACGGGTTTAATGCATGTGTTCCAATAAATGTTAATCAGTAAAATTCAGTGGTGAACAATTAAAAACCCACGATTTTTCTCTTCAAATTGTAGAATAAATGTATTTTTTTACAGTTTGGCTATTTGGTGGACCGTTGCACCTTTTTTCACCACAGGTGTGACAAAGACGACAAAAAACCCATAAATTACTTTGCAAAGAAAATTTGACTTTTATTTTTTATCCCTATTAGTCAAAAGTAAGTAAAGGAAAAAAAATTTAAATGTGAAATATCTTGTGTTCTTACTCTTTACTTTCACACATGTTCAGCTTTTCCTGCTCTCTGGTCCTTACTGACAGCAATGACTGCTAAAGTTATTTCAAATATCCAGTTTTTATAATCTTTAATAACTACATTTTATAAATACATTTATTTATATAAACTTTCTCTTACTCTAACCCCTCACCTGGACGAATGGCGTGTCCAGCTCTGAGCCGAAACCCACATCCAATTCAACACTGCTTTCACCGAAGGACAAAAAACGAGGAAAAAACTATTTTCCGACTATTTCCCAGGACAAGTACAGCAAAGAGATTTGCTGTACTTCACCTCTCTTTCAGACATCAGCCACAGGTACGCAGCACATTCACCCTCAAAGCGAACACGAAGAAAACCAGAAATATGCCAAAAGTACTTATCGTTGGAGTGAGACAGGAAATGGAATCAGCCGTTTCTGCAATGCCAAGGAACCAGGAGTCTTTTCCCAAATACACTGTTTCCATTTTGATAGAAAATACTCTAACCACGAATCAGCTGATATGTACAGGTAGTCAGATTTTGGTCTCACCATAGCACAAAGACGGCCCTCATAAAAGTGTTCAATGACATCCATATAAACACAGACAGTGAAAGAAACCACAGTGCTGGTTTGTTGGACCTCAGTGTTGATCATGACATATTACTAAAACGACTGGAAGAGTTGGGTCGGACTCTCCGGTCAGTACTCGATTGGTTTGAATCTTACTTTAAGAACAATTAGGAAATTTGTCATCAAAGCAAAAAAAAAAGTCATGTGCGATGAACCCCAAGTTCAATCCAAGACCTCTCTTATTTAATATACCTCAGGGTTTAACTGAAGGTACCACAAACTATGTGGCTCTACACTACAACATCACCCGGTGACCTTTGACCCCATCCAATCACTGAACAAATGCTTAGAACAGATAAATGTGTGGATGTGCCAAAAACTTTCTTCAGCTGAACAGAAACAAAACTGAACTTATTATCTTTGGACCTAAACAAGAATGATCTAGAGCAGAGGTCCCCAACCCCCGGCCCGCAGACGGTACTGGTCCGGGGGACCAATTTGGTACCGGTCGCGGCGCAAGAAATAATTAAATATTTCCGTTTTACGTATTATTTTAGTCTGGAGCATCTTTTATTTTGAAAATCTTGTAACCGGTTACTCTCGGTTACTTGTGCGCCAACATTGAGCCACAAGCAGCAAAGGGGGAAAAGAGTATATCTTGGCCGGCAGGTGAGTCCTACTTTACAATCGCTCTGGGTAACGACTTTTGCCTTAGCGCGCACCCCGGGTGCACCGGCCCGGGCAGAAAAATATGGGGGCGGAGTCTCCCTTTTCTCCTTCCCCCACTCCTCCCCTCCTTCCCCCCAGGGGCCGCAGAAAAATTCAAAGTCTCAACCCGGGCCACGGCACAAAAAAGGTTGGGGACCACTGATCTGAGTTATAGATCTAGAGTCAATGCACGCTTCAGTAATTTTCAACTAAACCCAGCAATCAGGCAAAACCTGGGAGTAGTGATGGACTCTGGCCTGAACCTTCAGAGCCACATTAAGACAATACAAAGTCGGCCTTCTATCACTGAAAAACATCTCCAGGATAGAGAAATTTTTGTCTCGTGAGATCTAGAGAAACTCATCCATGTGTTTATCTTTAGTCCATTGATTTTCTGCATACAGCATCTTCACAGGTCTGACTAAAATTATCAATCAGGTATCCAGAACGCTGCTGCTGGAGTTCTGACTAAAACCAGTAACTTAGAGAAAATCACCCAGTTCTACAGTCTCTACATGGCTCCCTGTAGCTCAGAGAATAAACTAATAAAAAACTGTAATTTTAAATTAGTGAATGGCTTAAACGTTGTGTTGTTTCAACCTTCTGGCCTCTAGGTTTCTGGTTTGCTCTGATCCCCCGAACAGAACAAACATGGAGAAGCAGCTTTCAGCTTCTATGCACCACAAATCTAATTCAGAAATTTGAGAAAAAAATATTTTTTTCTTTCACAGGCCCTTATCCTTTCAGTGGTTTATACTGTAATGCGAATATTCAACAAAAATACAAACTCCTAGTAATTCCTGTTATCTTCATTAGAGTATAAATAAAAGGCTTCATACCTTCATGGAGATGGTGTTTTTGGTGAGTTTCTATCTTCACTCTGTTTCCTTCAAAAAAACTGGCAGGTGAAGTTTTGTTTTTGTTGCTCTGAAACTTCTAGTTAGAGGGAAACACAATTCTTGGTCCTCTGAGTTCGCCCCAACACCTTCAGTCAGTTCAGTTCCTGTTTTACCCAAACAGGGAAGTTTTTCTTGGACAAAGGCCCAACTCCTGAATCTTTGGGGAAAAATTAAAGGGGGTCTTTGTTTGGAATATGGTGGAAAATTGAAAGAAAGAAAAAAACCTGTTGTCTCTGCCTAAAAGTGTTAAAGAAATTTTCCTGTCGGGGGAATTTAAAAAAAGGTCAGACTCAGGTGCAGAAAATAAAATTAAAATAAAAAACAAGGATTTTTTGTAAAACTTTAGATTTTGTCATGTATTGAGATTGATCTAAATAATATTGCGATTCAGAGGTTTTCTCATCAAAATGGAAAAGAAAAAATTTTAAAGAAAAATGTTCAGAGTCTGTCGAAGTTGATCCACCATAAGAGAAAAACCCCGAAAAAAAATCAAAAAACATCCCGCAAAAATTCCTCTGATGAGCCATTCCTGCGTCATCCAGTTTGGTCCCCCCCCCAGATAGAAGGTGTAGAGAAACACAGCGAGGACAGAAAAAAAATTCAGAAATGCATGAGAGTTTATTTGTCATTAGTAATAATTTAACAAATAAATTTAATCTTCATAAAAAATATTTGACTGTACGGGGTTTTTCCCCCGGTTTGTAAGCCTGGCCCCCCGCCTGTTTATTAGCCCCGCGCCGGGGTAGCCTTCTTTTTTAAAGTTTTGGAAAATTTAAAAAAAATAAAAAAATTTGATTTTTTTAAAGATGGGTTTCAAGGTTTCTTTTGCTTTTAGCATTTCAAAAGCAGAGTGTTTTATTCAAAAGGGGGTAGGTTTATAATAAAAGGTTTAGTTTTTGTTTTAAAACCGAATAACGAACCTCACACAGTGGCGCCTCTGTTTTGTCGGAGGAAACTCAAAAACTGGAACGGCTGCTGTATGGTTTTTACATAACTTTGTGAGTAATGATGACCCTTTTGGAGACTTGGGTAAAGAGTTTTAACCGGCTTTAGTTCTGGTTGCGCAGCGTGAAACCGCAGGAAAAAGTGTAGGAATTCAGAGGTGGGGGGAGGGTGATAAGAAGATTTATCTTTGTAAACAAAAAAAAATTTCTTTTGATTAAAAAACCGTGCCCAAGGTTTGTGGCCCGTTGGGGTTTTTGTGTTTTTCCCTTTCCCCCCCCCCCCCCCCCTTTGTGGATAAGAGCAGCGCTGCCGATCATGAGGTTAGCCGGGAGAAGATGTAACGCAGGTCACGTCCGCTGATTTTATTATTTTTTTTATTTTTTTTTATTATTTCCGGTTAAGTGCTCAAACCTACAAATCCGGGCTATTAGGTTTAGCGCGGTCGCATGGGATCTGAAAAATGTCCTTTTAAACTCGACCAAAGTGTTCTGTGGTTTATTAAAATTCAAAGAAAACGAAAGGAAGAGCTACTAAAGCCTTTAAACAGATTGAATTAATTCCATTTGTTGCTATTTGCGTAGGCGCGATTACGGGGCCGGTCCAAGGCTCGTGAGGCCTGGCAAATTTGATTTAGGGCCCTTTTCATGCTAAAAAATCAGCACCTCTAACATTTTCTGTGTTGGATTTAGGGTTTGGGGAAGAAGAGGTAGTTTAATTGGCCAGTTTAAAAAACCCGTAAGGTGCAAATGCTTTTTTTATAATTTGGGTTTGTAAATTCAAAGATTAAACTCACAACATAGATTGTTGCCTGAAAACAATTAACTATGAATTTTGTTTTTTTGGTTTTAAAAGTAAACTTCCCCGTTCCAAAATCTTGTTTTAAAGGGGTTTTAAAAATTTAAAATCATTTATTATCAATTGAAAAAAATTTAAAAAGCTTGATAATCTCAATAAAAAATGTTACATTAATGTTTCTGTGGTCTGTTTTAAAAATTAGTGTTTATGGGCCCCCTGAGGCCCTGTGGAGCCGCTGTTTTTTTTTTTGGTTTTTGCTAGTTGGGGTTTAAATTAATTTTCCCTGGAGGTTTTTTTCCAAAAAATAAAATTACACATTAATATTTTTAATTTCTGTAATTAAATATTTTAATCAAAACAGGGTTGGCCGAGGTGTGAGGCCTGTGGATAATGTTTGCCTGGATCAAAATAAATGTTTGTTTTCCTTGATGAACTGAGGGGTTCCCGTTTTAAGCCCTGAGAAGTTCAGGTTTTCAGAAAAAAAGGAAATCGGATGTGTGTCGAAACATTGCCCAAACATTTCCCCCAATAGATTTCAAAAGGAAAAGAGACAGGAGTTAAATCATTGGTTTAAAATACTCATGGATAAAACTCAGTAACAACCTCTGAGGGGGCTCAAAACCCGATTGCGGGTGAGCCCAAAATTTTAGGATGACGTCGTCGTTTATAGAGAGCGTTATGTTCATTTAATGGAAGCTTGATTGCTCAGTTCCTTTCCCTAACTCTGGTGAGTTTTTTTTCCCTTGTGTAAAACCATTTAACATCGGCGGGGAATATGAGAAGGATGTTAAAAGGTAGAACAAATTTTTAAATGTTGGATAGAGATGAATTTTCCCCTCGATTCCTGCAGCAAAAAAACAAAGAAAATTTAAAGTTTGACTTTTTACAAAAAACAATTTGAATTTTAAAAATAAAAAAATTTTTTAGTTATTTATTTTTGTTACTGTTGTTTGATTTATTGTTATACATTCTATTTTTCTTTAAAACCTTTTAAACTTTTTTAAATCCCTGAATATATTTTGAACATTGGGGTCACAACAGATTAATTCATAAAAAAAAACTTTTTTATTTTTAAACTGTTATTTATAAAAATAAACCCAAAATGTCCTTTAATTTTTTTTCCTTATGTAAAAAGAAAACAGATCTTTACCTTTCCCCTGGCACAAGCCCGAACCAAAACCCAACCATCTTCTGTGTCTCCCAGCTGTGAATGGAGAATTTTCTTCCCCCCCTGTGATCTGAAAACATGCATTTTTTGTTGCGCTGAAATGATGATTGAAATTTAATTGAATCCAAACCCCACCCTGTCCCTTTGCTCTTATCAACTTCAAGTTTCCAAAAAATGACAGAAAACCACCAGAAACGCAACCAGCAGAAATGTAGTTAGAAAACAACTTTTAAAGTCCATTTTAACTTTTTTTCCCCTAAAAACATAGATAAACTAAAGGAATCTGTTGTATGGAATTTGCAGGGAAGATCTGAAAACAAATTTTTTTTTTTTCTGTTTTTTACTGCATGTTTTTTTTACATTGTTCTAATTTTCCGGCCTGAGCTGTCAGAGAAAAAACTGTGATGCATATTAATGAGCTGCAGTCGGTTTCAAAACGCGAGCAGAGCAGATAAACCGGTCGAAAAGAACCCAAGCAGGTCCAACGGATTTTTACAGGGGGAAAATATAATACTCAGAATAAAATTGTTTACTTTGCATTCACCACTTATACTAAACCCCCAGAAGTTGTGCTCAGTTTCATCTATAAACCTCTGTTTGTGGACATTAAAGTGCCCTGATGCTCCAACCGTCAGATCGTAGAAGAAGAAATCCCCGCTTTTGACCAGAGTCCATCAGGCGATAGAGAAAAAAAACTGAGCTTTAATGATTGTTAAGTTTTTCAAGTTTTTGTGCTTTAAACTTTGGGGAATGGATAAATTTATTTTATTAGGGCAAAATAGTTTTTACGGTTTAAAAATTAATGCACAAATTTTTGGTATTTGACTGCCCTTTTAAAAGTGATTTAGAAGTTTTATTTGGATTGATCTGCTTTGGGTGTTACAACTGAGTGTCTGCATCTGATTGGGTTCAGCATCGTTATGGGTGTATGGGGCCCTTGTACAGCGTTAGGCTGCGTTAGAGTCTTGTTATTGATTAAGTAAAAAATGTCAGAAACTATTGATGCAACCCCATAAAGGGCCCTAAATTCTGTTTGATGTAGTTCAAGTTAAATAAAAACCTCTAAACTAAACAAAAAATAAATAAAAATAAATGTGTCGTAAAATACTTTTATATATTTTCTAATCTTGTTTTCCCCTTCACTTTTTCATCACCCACCAGCTGTTTTCTTTTTCCCAGCTCTCGGTTATGACTGTGATCAGTAAAAGTTTGGAAAAAAAATTTTCAATGCTAAAGTTTCATAAAGTAACATAAACACACCGACTTATTTCTTGTCAAAATTTTAATTAGAAACAACCAAACAAAAGTACAGGTTTAACCTTGATTGAGATTAAAATTTTTTGATGTTATGTTATTTTGAGCAAATGTAATTAATTATAGTCCAAATTTTTTCATATAATAATCTACACAGTTTTAAAATGTTCTTGGCAGCATCTTTTGTGTACTTGAAAAACCTTGAAGGATTTTCATTTTCCAGTGGGGATTCCAGGAGAGAGAGAACAATTTATCTGAGAAAAAAAGATCGTCCAGTGGTGCCCTCCGCAGGAAGGTTTCAAGCTAACAGAAACAGACAGGTGCAACAGCAGCAGAGTAAAAAAACAGTTACAAAAAATGACAGCAACTGTTGCAAATTTGAAGGGGAAGCGAAGTTTTAGAAAAATGGTCAGTTTCCCCAGTGTCTTCAAACGGATGGATTCTGTCTTTGCTCTCTGTCCAAAATAAGACAAAGAACAAAATAAAAATGGAGCAAAGGATTAGAAGGAAACTCAAAGCCCCCAAACCGGAAAAATAATTTAAAAAAAAAAAAAAACCCAAAAAAAAAAAAAAAAAGAAAAAAAATTTTACCTTCATCCTTACAAAAAATTTTAAGGTGAAAGGTTTTTTCAAATTTTTTTTTGAAAGAGATTTTAAACTCCTCCCTTTCCTTGCCCAGGGGATCAAGGGGCTTAATTACCAAAGGCTTTTTAAAAAAATGGAAAAGGGGCCTTGTTCGTAAAAAATTTTTTTTATTTTTTTGCCAAATTTTTTTTGAAACAAAAATAAAATTTTAATCCGTTTTAGAACGTTTGGTCGAAAAAGAAAATGTTAATCCAATTTTCGTAACACTTTTTATAATTAAACCCCTTGGTTTTTAAAAACCCTGATGGAATAATTGATTATTATAACAAAATTCTAAAAATTTTTAATTTTTTTTTCATAAAGTACAACAGTAAACCAAACTGAAAAATTCGCCCGAAATTTTTAAGGGCCTGCCAAAAAAGTGCCCGTCGGTTTTTAATAAACGTTCATTACTTTTCCCTTCAGTTATGAAAAATTGGTATTAAGCAGAAAAAACGGTTCTGATGCTTAACATTGCTCAAAGCTTTTGGGGCTAAAAGTAGTAAAAACTGTGGAGAGTCAAAAACTGTTGTGAAACTGTATTGCACCATTTAATTTTGTTAATTAAAACATAAGGGGAAAAATTGCCAAAATGCTAATGTTGCGATGTTCATTCCCTGTTTGGAATCGTAGGTGTTGTCTGCATTACTTACTCCCCTTCATTATATGAAATGTTGATTAAGTAAGAAAAATGTTCTGATGCCAACTTTTGCATAACGCTAACCCCGAGCTAATAGTGTCAAAAACCTGTGGAGGTAGAAAAATGGTTGATTAAGCTCTACTTTTACCTTCAAAATTGACAAAAAATTTTTAAGTATCCATAAATTCAAAAGGCAAAAACAGGAAAAATAATTTTTTAGATTTGAATGAAAAACTTTTTGTTTGAACGGTAGTGGGGTTTCTGCTAGTTTGATTGACTGTTTCGGCAGAACAGGGAGGAAAATTTATTTTTTTTAGAGTTATTGTTTTTGTTGGCGCGGAAAGTTTTTTGTACCATGTAAAAAGTATTTTTTTAGTTGTGCTGCAGCTTTAAAGGGTTCGGTAGGTCACTAACGGTGGGCAGAGCGGCTCCCTGCCAAATATTAAAAATTTATGCCGTAGTAGCAGCGGTTTAAGGCGAACCGCGCTTTTCACCAGATCTAAGATTTAAATAATTTTAAGGTTATTTGATTGCTTTTTGACGTATGTAATCGGGTGAGGTTTTGTGTGCGCGCGTTTAGGCGTTGATCTCCATGTCTTTTTTTACTGCAGTGAGCCCCGAGAGCCCAATCTCGTCAAGTTTTTAGTTTTTTTGTGTTGATTATTTTGACGGCTCCGCCGCTGTGAGTCCAGTGCCCGCAGGTTTTTGGGAACAAAAGAAACGATCGCGCGCACCGTAATTTACAGTTTAAAGATTAACGGTTCCAGACCCAGACTGAAGTGCCACATGTTTTCACTCAGGTACAAAATATTAAAAAATAAAGACAGTTTATAATGTTTATTTGTCTAAATTTTCGCCTTCTTTTCAAGGATGTATTTCACCTGAAAATTCAGGAAATATAAATTTTTTTCTAAAAAATATCAATAGTCACGGAAATCTCTCGTGTCTCTAGAAATGGTGCCGCTGGCTGGAAACCCCTTCTTGGTAATTAATGCCCCGCAGCTGTGAGGAGAAAAAGGCGGGAAAAAAACTCTTCTCCTGTTTTTTTTGGGAGAACCGCGCCAGTCTGAAGGACCCTGAAAAAATCCCTAAGCCTAGAAAAATTTTTGAAACTTTTACGGGGGGCGGGGGTGGTATCTAGTTTTGACCAAAGTTTTTAGACAAAAAGGGCAATTTTTTATGCCCGTGGGGGAGTTAAAAACAGTTTTTCGTAAGCCACAGGGTCCTGTGTGTGGTTTAGAAGAAGGGGGATGAGCTGTGAGTTCCCCCAATCTCCCCAATTTTTTGTTTTTTTTCGTTTTTTTAATTTTTTGTCGTCATTTTAATCAGAATCCCAACAAAAGTAATGTCCCCTTCCGGGGACGAGGGGGCTCGTTTTGATACCCCTTTTTTGGGGGGGCCGGGGGTTTCGGCCGCTTTTAAAGGTGAGAAAAAAAATATGGAATAATGAAAATTCCCCAGAAATTTTTAAAAGGGCCCCCAAAGTGTGCCCGTCGGTTTTTTTAAAAAAACGTTCTTAATTCCATTCAGTTATGAAAATTTTTGGTATTTAAACAAGAAATCGTTTATGCTTAACTTTGCATCAATGCTAACCCGAGCTAAATTGTAGTCAAAAAAACCCGTGGAGAGTCAAAAAAATGTTGTGAAGCTTTGTACTTGCCCAAATTTTTTTTAAAATTAAACAATAATGAAATTGCCAAAAGTATGTTGCAGACTGCTATAGTTCCATGTTTGGAATCAGTAGCGGTTGTCTGTCATTACTTACTCCATTCATTTTGAAATGTTTCTAAAAAGTAGAAAAGTGTTTGTGCTCAACATTAGATCAACGCTACCCGGTAAATGTAGCAAAACCTGTGGGAGTCAGAAAAAGTTTATTAAACTCCTACTTGCACCTTCCCCATGACAAAATTTTTAAGTATTTAAAACTAACATTAAAGGGGAAAAAACAGGATCAATCAACATTTCAGAGTTACTGAATGAAAAATTTTCCCGTTGATAGCGGCAGTGGTTATGTAGTTTGATTGACTGTTTTCCGGCGAACGGGGAGTCGTTATTTTTAGAGTTATCTGTTCATGTTTGGACAGCGAAAGTTTTAGTACGCATGTAAAATGTTTTTTTTTGTTTTGATGCGCAGCTTTAAAGGGTTCGGTCGAGTCACTACAGGTGGGCAGAAGCGGCCCGTGCCAAAATTAAATGTTACTGCCTGTAGTGCAGCGGGTTCAAGACAGAACCAGCGTCTTCTCCCGATCTAAGATTTTTAAATAATTTTACAGGTTATTAGTAGCTTTTGACCCTCTGCTAATCGGGTGAGTGTTTGTAGCTGGCCTGCTTTTCCGGCTGTCTGATCCTCCTGTTTTTTTTCTGCGTGGGGCCCGAGTAGCCAATTGGTCAGTATTTGTTTTGGTTGATTTTTTTGACGAGCCCGCCGCTGTGAGTCCAGTGCCATGCGGTTATTTGGCAAAAGAAAACGATCGCAGCGCACCCCCTAATTGACAATGTTAATGTTTCGAGCTTAGAGAGTGAAGTGCGCACAGTTCTCACTCACGGTACAAAATATTAAAAAAAAAAAGACAGTCCCATAATGTTTATTTGTCTAAATCTTTCAGCCCTTTATATAAGGTGTCTTTCACATGAAAAATTCAGAGAAAAAATAATTTTATCTAAAAAAAAAATTTCATTGTCACGGAAATACTCTCTGTGTTTTCAGAGTAATGGCTGCCCCTGGCTGGAAACCCCTTACTATGGTAATTTAAAGCCCGCAGCTGTGGGAGAAAAAAGCGGGAAAAACCTTTTCCCCCGTTTCTATATTGGGGACACCCAGCGCCCGTTGGAAGGACCCCGACAAAAAACCATGCCCCCGAAAATTTTTTTAAAACTTTTTGGGGGAAAGGGTGTGTATTTGTTTGACCAAGTTTTAGACCAATTTGGGGGAATTTTATGCCCGTGGGGGGGTTTTTAACACAGTTTTTCAGAAAGCCTCAGGGTCGGGTGTGTGTGTTTCGACAGAAAGGGTTTCTGATGCTGCGAGTTCCCCAATCTCCAATTTTTTTTGTTTTTTTTAATTTTTTTTCGATTTTTTTGTCAGAACCCCAAAAAAAGTAATGCTCCTTCTCGGCACCCGGGCCCCACGATTTGTACCACTTTTGTGGGGGTGGGCAGGCACGGTACGAGCCCCATTAAAAGGGGACGGAAGAATAATAAATAATAAAATAGAAAATTCGCAAAAGAAAATTTTAAAGGGCCTGCCAAAGTGGCCCGTCGGATTAATAAAGCGTTCTGACCCTAACCCTATTTGAGTTGGGTGCCTTGCCCGGGGTACGAACATGTGTGGAGAAAGCAGGAGCTAACCCGTAACCTTTCCCAAATTTAAAAACCACAGTTGCCCGTGTTGCTAATGATGAAGCTTTTTCCCCGATCATCACAACATTACGTGGTGATCTGATTCACGCAACAATCAAACAGCTGAACTCTTTGTTAAAAGAAATTTAGTACCAGACTGACATCTATATAAACTTTGGACTGTCCTCCTGTCACGGTTGAAATAAAAAAAAAAATAAAAAGGGCTTTTTTTTTTTCTTGAAAAAATTTTAAAACGTAATTAAGTATTTTAATTCCATTCAAAAATTCAGAGAAAAAATAATTTTATGCCCAAACAAAATTTTAATAATCACAGGAAATATGTATTTTCCCCAATGCATTGTGCTCTGGCCCGTTTGTGAGGTACAGCGCTGTTACCGGCTGTCTGATCCTCCTGTCTTTTTTTACTGCGTGAGCCCGATGTAGCCCTCGCGTCAAGTATTAGCTTCATTGGTGATATATTTTGACGAGCTCCCCCGCTGGAGTCCAGTGCACATGAGGTTATTGGCAACAAGAGAAACATCGCAGCGCACGCTAATTGAACTGTTAATTTATTAACGAGCTTCAGACCGAGATGAAGCTGCGCACTGTTCTCACTAGGTACAAAATTAAAAAAAAAAAGACAGTCCATAATGTTTATTTGTCTAAATCTTTCCCCTTTACTAAGGATGTCTTTTCACACTGAAAATTTCAGAGAAAAAATAATTTTACTAAAAAAATTCAATGTCCGGGAAAATACTCTCTGCTTTTTTCTAGAGTAAGGTGCCGTGGCGGAACCCGTTACTTGGTATTAATGCCCGAGCGTGAGGGACAAGAGGGGGAAAAATCCTCTTTCCCCGTTTCTATCTTGGGGGGAACCCAAACGCCAGTTGAAGACCCTGCAAAAATCCATAAGCCCTAGACAATTTTTGAAAACATTTTCAAGGGGGTGTTTTTTTTTAAATTTTTAAAAAGGGGCCCAAAAAAAGCTAAGCCATCAGGATCTGTGTGTGTGTTTAGACAGAAAGGTTTTGTGCTGCGGTTCTCAATCTCCAATTTTTTGTTTTTATTAAAATTTTTTCGTCTTTTTAAGTCAGAAACCCAAAAAAAGAATAGCCCCCCCGGCACCGGCCGCCGATTTGATACCACTTTTTTGGGGTGGGCCCGGGCAGCGGGACGAGCCCCCATTTTAAAGGTGACGGAAGAATAAAAAAATAATAGAAAAATTCCTGCAGAATTTTGAAGGGCCCGCCAAAGGTGCCCCTCGGTTTTTTGGAGGATCAATATGATGCTAAAAAAATTTGATTAATGCTAAATAAAAAAGAATGTAGTCAATAACCCGAGGGAGTCAGAAACATGTTCATAAGCTGCATTTGTCCATTTGTATGTTGCATGGAGCCAAAATTTTGCCAAAATGCTAAAATAGCAGATTCTATTAGTAGCATGTGGAGCTTTATATTGTTTTTGTCTTAATTTCTACATTTAGTTATGAAAATTGGTAATAATAAAAAAAGCATTCTGAGTCAGATTGCAAAACGCTAAAATGAGTAATTTAGTCTAAAAAAAGCTAATGCTCTGGTTCCCCAAGCCAGTTGTAAATGTGAATTTTGACTTTAATATTAGCCCGTACCTTGGGAGTGAATGTTAACATGTAGAAATGGTTATTGCAAATCAGTATTACATAAAATGATGGGTTTTTTAAAGGTAAAAAGACTGAATCTTTTAGCAATTTATTTGATATTTTGCAAAACAATTTTTCGGTAGTCCCCCCCTTGATATGGCTTAGTTGGCTATTTGACATTGGATGCCTTTCCAGGGGCGAGTAAAATGTGTGGAGAAAGCAGGAGTCTAACCTGTAAAATTCCCAAATTTTAAGCACAGTTGCCCCTGTTTAATGATGAAACTTTTGCCAGATCCCTGCACATTACGTGGAGATCTGATCCCCCAGCAACAATCAACAGCGAAAACATTGTTCAAGAAATTCAGTACCAGACTGAACCCATTCTTTGGGTGTCCCCCTGATTACGGTCTGAAAATTAAAAAATAAATTTAAAAAGGTCATTGTTTTTTTCTTTAAAATTTTCAAGGTCTATAAGTATTTTAATTTACATTCAAAAATTCAGAAAAAATTTTTTTAGCAAACAAAATATGAATAATCACAGGAATTTTGTATTCTTCCCCAATGTTTGACTCTGGCCCGTTTGTGAGAGTACAGCGCTGCTTTCCCGGCTTTCTGATCCTCCATGTCTTTTTTTATGCAGTGAGCTCGATGTAGCCAATCTGCGTCAAATATTGTTTGTGTTTTTATTTTGACGAGTCCGCCCCTGTG
>JAVYJU010000100.1:0-18224 GCA_033032245.1 Poecilia picta | reverse complement strand
TTTCCCTTTAAAAAATTTTAAAATTTTAAAGGGAAATTAAAAAAAAACCCCAAATTTGGGCATTTTTTTTTGCTTTTTTTCCCTTTTAAATAAACACCGGGAAATTTTTTCCCCCCCCCGGTTTTTTTTTGGTTTTCTTTTTAAAAATTTTTTAACTTTTTTTCTTTTTATTTTTTAAATTTTAAAAATAAATTAAAAATTTTTTTTTCCCCCCGGGGGGCCCCCGGGGGTTTTTTTTGGGAAACGGGGGTTTAAAAGGGGACAAAAGAAATGAAACGGTTTTAAAAGGGGAAATAAATTTTAAAGGGGGTAAAGGGGCCCGGGGGGGAAAATTTTGGGGGTTTTTCAAAAAAAACCCCTATTTCTATTGAAAGAAATTTTGGGGGGGGAAAATTTTTTTTTGGGGTTTTCCCCCGGAATAAATTTTTCGTTTTGTTGGGTTTTAAATTTTTTGAATGTTTTTGGGAAAAAATAAAACAATTTGCGAAAAGAACCAAACATTTTTTTAAAAGATTTGGGGGAAAAAATTTGGGTTTGGTTTTTAAAAATTTCAAATGGTTTTTTAAATTTCCCCAAACCCCCTTTCCAAAAGGTTTTTGTAAACCAAAACGGGTTTAAAACCCAATGTAAATTTTAAGAAGGGGGGGAAAGGAAAAACTTTAAAAAATGAAAAATTTTTTTCCTTAAAACGGTCTTTCCCCCAACTAAAAAGGGAATATTTTTTAATTTTAAAAAAGTTAAAAAAAATTTTTTTTAAAACTTTTTTTTAAAAAAACCCCAAAAATTTTTTTTTTTTAAAAAAACCCTTTTTTTTTTAAAAATTAATTTAAAAAAAATTAATAAAAAATTTTAAACCCTTTTAAAAAAAAAATTTACAAAAAAATTTTTTTTTTTTTTAATTAAACCAAAAGTTAAATTTTAAAAATTTATTGAAAAAATTTGCCCAAAAAAAAATTTTTCCCGGGGGTTTAGGGGGTTTTTTTTTACCTTTTTTTAAAAAAATTAAAATTTTTTTTCAAATTTTTAAACCTTTTCGGGGCCCGGGTTTGGAAAAAAAAAAATAATTAAAAAATTAACATTAAAAAAAACCAAAAAAAGATTAAAAAAAATTTTTTTAAAAAAAAAGGGTTTAAAAAAAAATTTTTTTTAAAATAAAAAAATTTTCGGAAAAAAAGGGGTTTGTAAGTTTTTAAAAAAAGGGTTTTTGATAAAGGGGGAAACTTTTTGGGGGGGCCCTTTGGGGGGAAAAAAGGGGGAAAAAAAAGGGGGCCTTTTTTAAAAAATTTTGAACCCGGGCCCCTAAATTTTTTGGCCCAAACCAAGGGGGAAACCAATAAAAAAGGGGGCCCGACAAAGGGGTTTGGGTTGGGGGGAAAACCCCAATCCCTTTTCGGGAAATCAGGCCCGAAAACCCCCTTTTAAAATCCCGGGAAAAAAACCGTTGGGGGGGAAACTGAATTCAAAAGAAAAATTTTTTAAATTTTAAAAAATAATTTTTTTTTTTTGAGGGTTTTTTAACCCCCCCGGGATTTTAACAAAAAAATAATTTAAAAAAAATAATTTCCCTTCCCCTTTTTTCAAAAATCAACCCCCAGGGGTTAAAAAATTTTTTTTGGGTTTAAAAATTTGGGGAACTTTTAAAAAAATTTTAAAACCTTTTTAAAAAAAATTTAAAAATTAATTAAAAATTTTTCCCCCCCCGGCCCCGGGGAACCCTCCCCCAGGCCCCCCAAACCCCCGAAGGGCCCCAAAAAAGGGGGTTTAGGTTCCCTTTTTAATAATTAAAAGGAAACAACTAAGGGTTAAAGATCATGGGTTTTAATTTTAAAAAATTTGAAAAAACCTGGAGTTTTGGTACCAAATGGTGAACAGAGGACGGGCCCAACCCCTCCGCCGGGAAACCGGGGCCACATCCGGCCCAAAAAAACCCCCCGGTGGCCCAGTCCCATTTTGGGGGCCAGGGCCGGGCTTGGCAACCAAAACGGATTTCCGGGCCTAAAAAGGGTTTGGGGCCCGAGAAACACCAACTTTTAAAATTGAATAAACCCAAAAATTTTATTTTGGCGTAAGGTCCAGGTTTTCCAAAGGGAAAAACCCTTTTTTAAAATTAAAAAATTTTTCAAAAAATAAAAAATTTTGTTTCTTTTTGGAAAAGGGAACAAAGCTTTGGACTGTCCTAAGAAATAATTAAATTCGGAATCCTTACTCCCACTTCCTAATAACTATGGGGGCTTCAAATAACTTATGGCTTATTGAAATTTTGAAAAAATTAACGGCCCAAACGCTTGTCCCGGGCCACCGGGCCCCCATGCCAGTTTAATTAGCCACCGGCCCATCCCCCCAAAGGCCCATCCGGTGTTTTTCCCCAACAAACCCCCGTTGGGCCTCATTAAGAATTAGTGTAATAAGATATTTTATTTTTGAATAAAGATTTTCCCCCCAAAACCTAAAGAAAATTTGGGGCACGGCCCCCCCCATTCTGCCCTTTTTTTTAAAGTTAAGGTTTTTTTAAAAAAGGGTTTAAAAGGTTTGGTTAAAAGTTTATGGGAAAAAAATAACATTTAAAAAAAAAATTAAATGATAAAAAAAAAATTAAAAAATAAAAAAATTTTTAAATATTTTTAATTTAATTGAAAATAGGCATAAAGAATATTAATAATTATATTGGAGAAAAAGAAAAGGTTTTTTTTTAAATAATAATTTAAAGATTAAACTTTAATAAATAAAAAAAATAATTATGTAACCAAAAAGGTTAATTGAAAATATAATTTTTATTTTTGTTGTTAAAAATTTTATTTAAAAGGTAAATAAGTTATGATATAAAAATTTTTAAGGGATATTATTAAGATCAAAAAATTGTTCCCCAAAACCGATAATACACGTAATGAACTAACATTCTCCCAATATAATAAATTAAAATCTTCTTTAATGTTTTTGGGGTTAATTACCATCGAGCCCAACAACAATTCTTCATCGTGTTGTTTATTACAGGGGGAGACACCTTCAGTTCCATTTAATGGGGGGGGCCTCTCCTTAATTTCAACATTAAGGAAATGTTTTAATTAAGAATATTTATAATTTGTTGAACTAACGTTATTCATATGCTACATTCGTGTCTGGAAACGGATAGAATGAGGCAAGCGACCGTGGCCCAATGGCTCCCTTGCCACCTTCCGGGAGGTGGTTGCCGCCTATTTTCAAGATTGAAAGTGGTCTGTGGGCGGGGCCTAAACAGCTAGGTCCCCAGGCAAAAGGACAAAATTTTATAAGAATAGACCCTTTGTTTGAAAAACCATTTTTCAAACAATCTATCAAAGTACTTTAAAACAAATTTATTATTTTAGTAGTTTTTTAATACATATTTCTGTATTAAATATGCTTAGTGCTATAACGAATAGGATTGAAAAATCGGATTGTTGTATGAAGATTTTAAAAAGCACCACAGCGTTCATTTATTTATAATATTTTTTATTCATACATCTTAATTATAAAAAAATTTTAAATAAACTTATAATGAACACAATAATGAATTAATCTGAATAATATATTTGGTCTGTTGGGGGGGGGGGGGGGGGGGGGGGGGGGGGGGGGGGGGGGGGGGGGGGGGGGGGGGGGGGGGGGGGGGGGGGGGGGGGGGGGGGGGGGGGGGGGGGGGGGGGGGGGGGGGGGGGGGGGGGGGGGGGGGGGGGGGGGGGGGGGGGGGGGGGGGGGGGGGGGGGGGGGGGGGGGGGGGGGGGGGGGGGGGGGGGGGGGGGGGGGGGTTTTTTTTTTTTTTTTTTTTTTTTTTTTTTTTTTTTTTTTTTTTTTTTTTTTTTTTTTTTTTTTTTTTTTTTTTTTTTTTTTTTTTTTTTTTTTTTTTTTTTTTTTTTTTTTTTTTTTTTTTTTTTTTTTTTTTTTTTTTTTTTTTTTTTTTTTTTTTTTTTTTTTTTTTTTTTTTTTTTTTTTTTTTTTTTTTTTTTTTTTTTTTTTTTTTTTTTTTTTTTTTTTTTTTTTTTTTTTTTTTTTTTTTTTTTTTTTTTCTTCTGGGGTTTAGGGGGGCCCCAAATTTAAAAAAAAAAAAAAAAAAAAAAAAAAAAAAAAGGGGGGAAAGTTCGGAATCCTCGCCCCAAATGGTTTTAACCTCCACCAAGGGCCCAGTTAGTTCTTTAGATTTCAAAGGGCCCTTTTTAAAAAAAATTTTTTTAAATTTCCCCCCCCTCCGCCATTTTGACTTTTTAAAAAAAATTTTCGGCCTGGGTTGGTGACCAAAACCCCAAGGGCATTTGCTTTTTTAAAACTATTTCCCCTCTTTTGATTTTTTTTTTTCACAAAAGTAACCCCAAAAAAAAATTTTTTTTAAAAAATTTTATTGGTTTTTTTTTGGGGGGGGACAAGCAAAAGGGGAAAGGTTTTAAATTTAAAAATAATTTAAATTTCCCCCGGGAAAAAAAAGGGGGCCCTGGGGAAAAAAAAATTTCCCCAAAATGGGAAAACCCAAAACCCTTTTAATTTTTTTTTTTGGGGGGTTTGTTGGTTTTTTTGGGCTGCCGTGGTTGGGGGGCCCCCCCTTTCCCCCAAACCCGGGCCCCTCCCGGTTAACGGGTTTTTGGTTAGGCCCAAAAAAAAGCTTGAAAAAAAGCCCGAAATTTTTTGGGTTTTATAAAAAATTCCTTAAAAATTTGGGGTTATCTTTTTGTTTTTTTTAGTAAATTTTTGGGGGGGAATAAAAAAAAACCTTTTGGGGAAAAAAAAAATTTTTTCCGGTTTTAAAAAAGATTTTAAAGGGAAAATTTTTTTGGCCCCTGTGTTTCCCAAATTTTCCCTTGGGGGGTTGGTTCGGGGGTTTTTGGGGTTCATCTTAATTACGGTAGGGGTTTTCCCCAAAAAAAATTTCTTCTTTGCGTTAAAAAAAGGAATTTTAAAAAATTTTTTTTTAGGAAAAAAATTTAATTAAAAAAAAACCTCAAACCCCAAAAAACCCCCCAAAAAAAAACGAAAAAAGGACCTTTTTTTGGCCCCCCCTTTTAAAATTTCCATGTCAACTTTGTTGGGCATCCCAAAAAACCGGTTATTTGCCAAAAATTTGGTTCCCCGGGGCGGTTTCTTAAAGGGGAAATAGGTTGGGTTCGGGTTTAGGGGGGGGGGAAAATATCCCACCTCCCCCCCCCCAGACTTATGAAACCAGGTTCTCTGGACCCCTTTTTAGGTCCCTCCAACCCAAAACGCCCGGTTTCCCCCCCCCCCCTTTTCCCCCGGGGGGGTGGGGAGTTTCCGAGGGGGAATTCTCTCAACCACCCGCCCTCCGGGGGAACCAGAGGTTCTGGAAGGAGAATAGCCCCCCCGGGGGTTTTTTCCCGGGCCCCCCGGGGACCAAGAAAAGTGAGGCAGGAAAATTAAAAAGGACCTCAAAGGTTTCCAGGGAAAGGGGACTAAATTATTTAGTCTTTCACCCCTCCCCCTTTTAAAAAAACCCACCCAAACCTTTTCCTATGTATTCGTTTTTCTTTGGACACCCACAAACAAAATTGGGAAGTTTTCCAAATTACGGGGTTTGTTGATCACCTTTTTACACACGGAGGCACGCCGTTATCAAACTGCTTTTCCCCTTTCTGGTTTGTCTAATTTTAAAATCCCTTTTTAAAATTAAAGCTACATGAAACACCCCCTGACGAGAAGAACTAACATTCCTAGCTGGGATTAATAGGTAAAGCAAACCAGATAAAAAGGGGGATGTAGATCTCCCCAAAAAACAAGGAGATAACCTAACCCTCTGGCTAAAATTTAATTTTTGGGGGGGGAACAAAAAGTTCTTTTTTTTCCAAAATTTCATAATAGACGTTAAAAAAAATAAAATATTTTTTTAAATGCCCAAAGCCCTTAAAACAAAATTTTTAAATCTTAAATTTGGTTTACCCCAAAACCTTCCCAGTGGGGGTTTTTTCAAAAATGCCTGAGGTCCAACTTTTCCCCCTGGAGGGGGGAACGGCGGTTGAGCGGCGTCCCTCCCCCCAATTTTTCCAGTTTTGGGTTTGACCGAAACCTTCGCAGTAACCCCCAAAAGGAAATCGTGGAAGGGGCCTTTTTGGCTTCATTTCCAAAAATTCTTTTAAAAATATTGAAATCCTTTTTCCCCTTTGGGTTTTTCCCCCAAATTTTAAGGGGAACCCCGGCCCCCGGGAAAAATTTGGGATTTAGGTTCTTTTTTGGTCGGGCAAAAAACCCTAATTGGTTTGGAACATTTTTAATGTTTTTGACCAGCCCCTTTTACAAACCCTAGCCCTTAAAATAGCCCCCCCCCCCCCTTCCTTTTCCCCAATTTGACCCCCCATACATAAACCAAATAAATTAACCCCTACAAAAAAAAAATTTTTTTAATGCAACTTATTTTCAAAACACTAACTTAAAAAGGGACAAAAAGACCTTACCACAGAGGTTTGAAAAACCCTAGACCCCTTTGGTTGAAAATTGGTTGTATTTCCCCGGGCTGGAGGGGCCAGGACAATATTCAGTCCAACATATCCGAAAAAAGTAAACTTTTTAAATTTTCCCAAATAACAACCCTTAAAAAAACCAAATTATTCAAAACCTTTTAAAAAAAGTTTTTAGCAATCCTCCATTGAGGGCAGTTCTTTAAGAAGCCGGAATTCCCCCAACCCCCTTTTAAAGGGAGACCTTTAAATATGCCTACCCTAAACCACTCTTCCCACGCTTTACCAGCAACAGTATTTGGCGCGTAAAAACCAACAGGCCTTACGAATCCGTGAAAAATTTTTGGGTTGTTACAATTCATAAAATTCCCCCCTTTAAAATTGGTTTCCCGTTTCCATGTAAAACCTTTTTTTTTTTTAAATTCAAAATCCCAAAAGGGTTATACCAATTAAAATTATTTTTTTTTTTAAAAAAAATGAAAAAGGGAAATAAAATTTTTTGGGTAAAATTTAAAATTTCTTTTAATTTTGTTAATCTTACAAATTACCATCCTCTTGCCGTGCGTTTTTAATAATGCAAATTTAAACCGTTTTTTGGGTGTTTTGGTTCACCACCACAAAATTCGGGAATTTAACACAAGTTCTCCAATGGTCACAGAGTTCTCTTCCCTTTTTAACCCCCAAAATTAATTTGGAAAAACTAATTTTAAGTCCGTTCCTTTGGGATTGATTTAACCCCCCAACCAATGTTAAAAATCACAGGTTTCCTTTTTTGGGCTCAAAATTTTTAAAAAAATTTCCAGAAACTTTTTCCAAAAAACATGACCTAAAATTAAAGTGTGTTGTGCAATATGAAACAAAATTAACATGAATTAGATAATCCCTTTTTTTTTTTGAACCATTTCCCCAAAAACAAAAAGGTTTAATAAAAATTTAAACCCAAAACAATAACAATGACCTTAAAAAGTTGAATTTCCCATTTATTTCATTAAACATTATTTTCCATTATTTAAAATTTTGTTTTTATTTTTCAAATTTTTTTCCTTTTTTGTTTATGTTTTTTTTGGTTTAACTTCAAATTTTTTAAATTTATTTTAAAATTCTTTTTTAAACCCTTTTTAAAATTAATATCAATTTTAAAATTTTCTATTTATTCTATTTATTTATACCTTTATAATTTTTTTTTTTTTATACCTATTTTCAAAACAATTTTTATTAAATTAAATTTTTTACTTTAATTAATATTTTTAAATTTCACAATTCCTTTTTACAATTTTTATGAAATTTTTTATTAAAATTTTAAATCCCTTTCATAACCCTTAATTCCATTTACTAATTTCTGTTCTTTTTATTTTTACCCTTCTAAATTTTCTAACAAAAAATATTTTTTCATTTCCCAAAAATTTTTCATTTCTATTTCCTTTTTTCAATCTTTTTCCCCTTAAATTAAAACGGGAAAAAAAACCAGAAAGTGCCCATAGCTCCTCATTTGGTACGGGTAATAGGCGAAACATACACTTTGAAATAGTTTTACTCTTTAATTTTTGTTCTTGAAAAATTTTCATTATTCTATTAACTTAAAAGGTTTTATGTTGTTAACGGCCACGGATTTGTAAAAAAGTGGGAAAATTGTCCATGGGCCCCAAAGCAAAATGACTTTTAAACCCCTAAAATCAAACTAAAACCCTTTAAATAGAAATTTTTTTTGAAGTAGATAGTGGGAATTTAATTCCGGGGCCATTTCATTCCACCCTTTTCTGTTTTTTTCCCAGTTTAAAAATACAGTTTATTTTACCATTTTCCAATTCCCCAAATTTTAATACTTCACAATTTTTGATTTTTAACCCCAAAAAGTTTTTAACCTCCCAAATCAGATTTTTCGGTAAAGAGGTCCACCTTTTTCCCTTTTGGATCCTGGCTCTGTTTCTGCCCCATTCCCCTTTCCCCGTCACAACCTTGTATGAAAACCCCTTTTCTCGGATATCTTTTCTCAACCCTTTACCTTCCCGTTGGGGGGGTTTTTAGGGGAGGTTCAATTTCAAGTAAATTTTCCTAGAAAATTCTGGACAGTCCTTTGTATGCCCCAATGGCAGGACTTCCCCTCAAAACCACCCCCTTTCTTTTGAAAGGGCCTTTAAAAATGCGAAACCATATAAATTTACTAATTTTAAAAAACCGCCTATTTTCCTTATTTTTGTTGGCCCTTTGTTTTAAACAAAAGGTTTTTTTCAGTTTTTTTAAATTTTCAGCCTTTTTTAGCGGCTGTTTTAAACCTTTTATTTTTTGGGTTTTTAAAATTTAATTCCAAACTTGGTTTCCTTTTCCCGGGTGGAAGTTAAAACCCAAACTGCAAGTGCCCAAACGGTTAAATTTGATTTGGTACAAATGCAATCATCAATAAAGAATTTAAAACTTATTTTTTATATAAAATACAAAAACCACTGCTCCAGAAGGTTGGGGGTTTTGGGAAGCGGGAATGCAAAAAGGCGCTTAAAGGGGGAAAAATAAAAACCCCTTTTACCCATTAAACCCCTTTTTGTTGTTTTTAATTTCCCATTTTTTTCCCCTGTTTGGCCTTTTTTTCATGGATTTTCCAAAAAGAAGCCCTTTTTTCCCCCAAATTTTGACAACCGCCCCGGCCTCCATTTCTTCCCCCGTTCCATCCCTCTGGCTCCTCAAAACTTTCCTTCGTAGGATTCCAACAAAAGCACCCCCCACCTTCCCAGCAAGGTGGTTTTGGGAAGGGTTGATCTAATTAATTGGTACTAAATTTAATCAATAAAGGCTTTAACCCATTTGTTTGGGCAAACAGGGTTGGCACCCCAAATTTAGAGATCTGCTTTTGAGTTTTTTGAATTTCCATTTTCCATTTTAAACCTTTCCATTTTTTAAATTTAATTCAGGCATTTATTTGTTTTTTGTTGTTTTTTAAATTAACGGGTTTTTTTATATATTTTTTCCCCCCAAAATTTCAGTTTTTAAAAAAATTTATAAATTTATTTTCCAGAATAATTAATTTCCTGGTCTATTCCCAGGTGGTCGAAATTTTAAACCCCAATGTCAAGTGCCCTTTGGGGTTTAAATTAAGGAAGGGACCAAAAATTAGAAGTTGATTTTAATAATTATTTCCCCTTTTATAAAAAAATAAAAATAAAAAAATTTGTTACTTTTTTTTTTAAAAAAAACTTCCCGGAAAATTTGGGTAACTTATTGGGGTTTTTATTTTATTCCAAATGCATTGAATAAAGGAAACTTATTACGGGTTTTTATTACCCTTCTCATTAATAAAATTTAAACAACTTATTTATATTTAAAATGATTCTAAAAATTACCACCTAATTATCATTTTATTTTCTTCTGGAACAAATCAAAACCAAATCTCTTAAAAGGGTTTTGGGGCCCCCACCACAGTAAACTAAACTACATTCCCGAACTCCCCTCCCTCTCATGACCCTTAAACCAAACCTTTCCAAATTTAGGAAAAGGGGTAAATTTCTCGGCCTTTTTAATAATTTCATTTTCTGAAAGCCAAATCTTAAGCTTTTTAAATTTTTGCGGGGCTTTATAAACACCGGAACAAGGGGAAAATCCAATTTTGGACATATTATTGAAACCCTACAAACTGCAATTAAACAATTAGGGCCTGAAAGCCAAAACCAAAATTTCCTAACCCCCCAAGAATTTTTACTATTGACATCCAAAACCTAAACATGGTGGGGAAAAAGGGAATTTTAAAATCAGGGCCTTTGGACCTCCATTTTATTCCTACTTTGACACCCATTACAAAATGTTGGGGACGCTAAGGTCAAGGGTCCCGGGGTGGGGTTTAAAAAGAAAATCAAAATTATACTTAAAGCCCAAAGGGGGCCTTAAATTCCCTTATTTTTGTGTGAAAGATTTTAGAGAAACCAAAAATTATGTGCTAAAAGTAAAAAAAACAAAAGAGTTTTAGGCAGGAACCTTTTTGTTTTCCCCGGGGGACATTTTTTTTTTCCCAACAACCCTGGGGGGTTACCCCTATGTATTTCCCCGGATTTAAAAGGGTGGTTTGGGAAATTTCCCCATTTCCCTTTTATAATTTTAAATGATTTTAACAAAATATATTTTTTTTTTCTGGGGGGGTACCTGGGTTTAATTACAAGAAAAGGAAACACCAGGTAATTTTAATATTAAAATTTTTTTGAGTTTAAAACTGGCTGAAAAAAAAGAAAACAGTTTGGCAAACACGGGTGGGGAAACCCAATCGTTCTCATCTAAAAAAATTGCTAATCCTTTTGGAATGGCATTTGGTTTTAGAGCTAAATTAAAATGGTTTAAACAATTTTAAACCCTTCCTCCTTCCCACTCTGTTTTTAGGTCGTTTTCACAGGTTATATGTTTTTTTTTTTATTTTGGCCATTTGGGAAAAATTTTTTAATGGTTTTTAAACTTTTAAAGTTTCTGAAAAAAATAAAATTTTTTGTGGCTTGGTCCATGAAGGCCGCCTCCAAATTTTATTAGAAAAAATAAATATATAAATTTACTAATTTAATAAAAATATTTCCCATAAAAAACCCAGTTTTTTAAACAAAGCCCCCTTGGCATTTTTCTTTTTAAAGGTTAAACTAGTTCGGAATTAACAAATATTAAAAAATTTAAATTTAATTATTTTATCTTTTTTAAAAAATGCTTGAATTGTAAAAAAAAAAATAATAATTAAATTGGTTCCAATTCCCATTTTTGGTTGTGGGGTTAAATTGGGAAAATGGTTAATCCAATTTCGGGAACCTTTTAGGCTTGAAATTAAAAGCCAATGCTTGTTAAAAGCACAAATTACCAAATATTGGGTTCTTGGGCTGCCAATGCTAAAAAAAATTAAAATTAAAATTTTTGAAAAGGAATAAGGTAAAATTTACCACCATTAAAAAGTTTAAAAGGTTGAATTGGTTATAAAGATTAAAAAGGGTTTTTTATTAATGAAAAGGGAAACTAAATTTGCGTTTTTAAATGAAAAATTTTAAAAAAAAAATTGGTAAAAAAACCCCTCTCACTTTTTAATAAAAATTTTTTTTTTCAGCAAAAATTTTTTGTCATTTTTTTTAAAAAATTTTAAAATGTTTCCTGAGTAACAGGGGTTTTTTCCCCAAAATATGTAACCAAGTCAAACTCATTTAGGTTTGGTTGGGATCGATTTTAAGTTGGGAAACCAGTGATTTTGTTAAAGATTTGGAAATGTTTCCCTTCCCTTTTTAAATTTTAAAATTTTTAAGGGGTTTTAATTGCAAAATTGAAAAAGGTTGATGAAATTAGGAAGCGGGTAAAAGATTAAAGGGTTTTAAGAAAGAAAAATTTTAACCAAAAAAAGTTTTTCAATTAAGTTTGGACAGGCTTAATATACTTTCATTTAAATAAACAAAAAAAGAATTATAACATTTTTTTAGGTTACAATAAAAAAAAAAAAAAATTTTTTGGGCCATTTTTAAAAATTTCAATTAACAGAAAATTTTTGGGATTAACAAATCTACAAAAATTAAATTTTTTAAAAAAAATTTTATTTCAAAAATTTTTTAGGCAAATGGGAATGTTTAAAAAAGATTTGGAAACCCCAAAATATAAATGTAGAAAAGGGAATAAGGTTTTAAATGAAATTTAGTACTCAAAAATTTAAAAGTAAATTTCGCTAAAGACCAACCAATCAAAATTTCTGGTTATTTGGGTTTTGCCCCCCCCAATAAAACCGGAAACAAAAAAGGGGGTTTCCATCTAACAAGGGGGACGGCGGTTGTCCGTAGTCCCCCTCGGGAAAGTCGAGTCAATCCGGGTTTTGGGCCCCCCCAGGTTTGATGTTGCAAAGGGTTGCCCCATTTGCCGGGGCGGTTTCACGGCCCTAGCCCTTCTCCAAAAAAATTGTTTACAATTTTACACTTTTTTTTAACTTTCTTGGACCCAAGTTTTTTGTTTTGTTTTCCCAGAACCAGGGTTTTGGGGCACCTTTTGGCTCGTGTTTGTTTTGGAATTGCCTTTGGAACAACCTTTTCTCCATAACCGGGCTTGCCTGGACATGTATTCAATAGGAAGTTTTTTTGGGTTTTTATTTTTTTGAATTTTTCAATGGGGGGAAAAGGCTAAAATTAAATTATTGAAAATTCTGGGGCCATCCTCGGGTTGGCAGAGGGAGGATTCAAGGTTTCGTTTTGTCCCAACCCTATATGTATATTGTTATTAATAAAATTTTTTTGGTTCCTTTATTTTGTTCCCTTTTTTTCTTTAAAATAGAGTTATTTCTTTTTACCAGTAACCGGCCAGTGAAATAAAATAATCCTATTTTTTTGGGGATTTTACTTTTTGGTTTTAAATTTTCCTTACCCGCAAAAAAAATTTAATTTTTCTGCCGCCCAAAGGTTGGGGTTCCCCAAAGCGGGAAAAGGAACCGGGGGTTTTCCCCCTACTTATTAACGCCTCCGGGTTAAAAAACCCCAAGGAAACCCTTAAAAACCCCTGGGAAAAATCTGACTGAGTTCCTCCAATAATTAAAAAGGGAATGGGGGATATTGTTCTGAAATCTATTATTTTTTTTTAAACCCTTTTAAAAATTAAATATTGAAATTTGATTTTATTTTTTATTTTTTATTCCTTTACTAATTTCATTTCACATTAAAGCCCGGAACAGGTCCAGGGAAATTCAGGTTTGTGCAAAAAGGGGTCGGGAAATTTTAAATTATTTAAATTTTTTTGGTTCCTATTTTTGGGTTTTTTTCTTAAAAAGATAACTTTTTTTCTAAATTTTTATTTCCCGGTGGGATTTTTGTATTAAAATATAACCGCACGAAATTTGGGCTTTTCCCTTTAATTGATTTTTAATTCATTTTTCCATTTTAATTTAAATTTCCCTTTTTCCATTTTCATGTGATTCCCAAAACCAGGAAATAGGGAAAAGGGGTTTTTTACCCACAACGTTGAGGTTCCCCGGGGGAACCCTGGGGGACCCCCCATACCTCCCCGGGCCAACCCGCCGGGAAAACAGGCAGGGGGGTACCCCTTACCTTTTTCTTAAAAACAAAGACCAATGGGGGTTTTTCTGAGTTATTTAAAAATTTTGGGCGAAACCTTTCACATTAAAATATCTTATTTGTATTATTGTGAAAATTTTTTTTACATTTCAAGTACAGTAAATTGGATTCTTGTTTAGTTCCCCATGAATATTCTGAAATTAAAAAATTCTTAACCCAGACGATTATGAAAATTAAGTAACAATGAAATTTTTTAAAATTATTTTTTTTAAACAAAAATTTAACACCATTATAAATATTTTATGTCTTCAGTAAATTTTCTTTTTTTTAATTTTAAAAACCCAAAACCAAAAAAGCGTTATCAGCAACATTCCCCAAAGAATTCCACTTAAATTTTGGGTGAATATATGAAATAAAAATATTTTACATAATTACACTTAAATTTTTGTTTATTATTTTTTTAAAAAAATTTTAATTTACACAACCTGTTCCAATTTAAATTTCCCGGCTGTTTTTAAATTTAAAACATCGACCTTTATTTTTTCCCTAGAATCCATATTTTTATTAATATTAATTTAATTTTTTTTTCCTTTTTTTATTTTATGTTTAATCCAAAGGGTTTCTTCAAAAAATTGTTATGAGGTTTTGGGGGTTTTTTGGCCTAAAAAATTTTTGCCCCCGGGGGGTTCCCACACCCAAAAGTGAAGCAGGGGGGTTTTCCCTAATTTTTACGCCACCGTTTTCGCTTTCATAAAAAGCAGTCTTTTATAAAAACCCCCAACCCTTCAAATAAAATTAAAAATTATTTTAAGTTTAACTTAATTTTTTTAATTGTGGCCATTTTTGAGGTTTTTTTTCACCATTTTAAAAAAATTAAACTTACAAAAAATATTCTTCCGAGGGAAACAAAAACTCATTTTTACAACGGTAATTAACCTTTTCCCCACCCCTATTTTTTATAAGGGCATTTCCTATGGGTTTTTTTTGCAATTTTACATTTTTAATTTTTAAACAAATTACAAATAAAATTCTCAATGCTTTCCTTGTTTTTTTTTACTTATACTTTTTATTTCTTGAATCATTTTTTCGGTCCTTCTTAAAAGAAATTCAGATCATTATTTAACCATTAACTCCCGGTTTTTTTTTCCCCCTTATTTTTGCCTTTTTACTTGCTCCTAGTTCCGTTTATAACAAAGATGGATGATTTATATTGGCCCCTTTAGCCCCTTTTAATAAAACCTTAAGAAAAAACCTCAAAACTGGGATTGCTTTACTTATGCATTGATTGGGAAACCACTTAATTTTCGGGACAATTGTTATTTTTATCACCAAAAATTTTTAAAAACAATTAAATGTTACAAAAATTTCCCAAATTAATCTATCATATTTCAGATTTTCCTTTTTTTTTTTCTTTTTAATTTATATTTTTAAACAAAATAATTTTAAAATTTTTTAAAAAAGATAAAAAATAGAAAAAATTAACTCTGAAACCCCTATTTTCAACTGGGTTAAATTTCGAAAAAAAAATCCTTTAAAACTGAAATTAAAGGTAGAAAAAAAGGGATCTTTCTAACTTTGTCGGTGTAATTAATGTGTCCTTTTCTTTTTTTAAAATGGTTCCCTTTACCTTTGTAGTTGGTCCCCCGGGGTTTGAATTTGAAACCCTTTTCCCCCAAAAATCATATGAATGAAACCCAAAAAAATAATAAAGGAGGTAAAAAAAGTTGATAACCGGAAATTGCCAAAACGCCACAGGGCATGAAAAGCCGCGGCCGGGGGGGCCAAATTCCGGCCCTGCCCCCGGGTTTCCTGAAAAGGCCCTTAGTTCGCTTTGAAAATTTGGGGGTGGGGGCCCACCAACGGGGGGCCCTTCTGGAAAGGAAGGGAAGGAAAATTTTGGGTTCAAGGTTTTAATAGAAGGAGGAAAGTCCCAGCCGGAGGGGGTTATATTATGTCCCCGCCTAAATTTCTTTTTTTAATATGAATTTTAATTCACGTGAAAATTATAAATTAATTCCGCCGGTCAAATTATTGAAATATTTTAAATTAGTTATTTTTATGACTTTAAAATAGGTTTTAAAAAAACTTCTATTTCATTAAAAAATTTTAAAAAATTTTTCCTGCCAGTTCAATATCCCCCCAACGTATTGTCCCTTGGCCGGGGGGGTAGGCCCCGGGGCGGGTGTTGGTGAGGCGCGGTTGATTGGCCGGGATGGTGGCCTGTGGGCTTTTTTTCCAGGTGAAAAGTGGGGGTTTTTAGAAAAAATTTTTTTAAATTTAAAAAAAAAAAAATTTTTGTAAAAGGGGGGATATGGGATGGGAAAAAAGGCCTAAAGGGAAATTTCTTTCTGACCCACCCGGGGGCCCGGGGCCAAGCCCCCGGGGGGGGGCCCCTTTCCCCCTAAACCCCCGGGCCCCCAACAGGCCCTTTTGCCCATCCCGTTTGGGGGGGGGGGCCCCCAAAAACCCACCCCCCCTTTTAACCAAAAAAATTTTTTGTTTTTCGGCTTAAAAAAAACCCAAAGGGGAAAGTGGCCCCCCTTTGGGAAAAGGTAAAGCATATTTCCCTTTGTTGACATATATTCCATAAAAGGAAAATAACTTTTAAATTTGGAAAAAAGAAAAAATTAATTAAAAAATTCATTTAAATAATTATTAAATGTGATTTTTTTGAATTTAACATAGGGTTTTTTAACCTCCACTCAAAATCATTTCATTACTCCTCAACATTTAAAATTCATAATTTCAGTTTTTTAACGTTTCCCAAAAGGGGAAAGGTTGTAGCAGGGCCCCAGGGGCCCTTCGGTTGGCGGGAATGTAAGGTTTAAAAGGCAAGGGGTTTGGGGGGTTTAGGAGGGGGTGGTATTGGGCCCAGGATTATTCAGGCCGGATGTTGGGGGCCCTGTTGTTGCGGGGGGTGAGGTCCACACCCGGTTTTTGGGATTGGGGTTTTGGGGGCCCTGATATGGGCCCGGGGATTTGGTCGTTGTAGTTTTTAAATTTCCCCGGCCCCCGATTCCCATTTTTCTTATTAAATTTTTTTTCAATACATCCCATTTTTATTGGGATCGGAAAAATTTTACAAACTGTTTTTATGGAAGTTGACAAAAATCAACTTTCTTTTCCGAGGGGTTTTTGTGAAGTAATCTTTATACAATGTTAAATTCCGAATTCTTCAAAAACCCCAAAATTTATTTTTTTAAATTTCCATCAAAAAAATTTCATTTTTTTTTAAAAAGGATTTTGTAACTTAATTTTTGAAAGGTTGATTTTTTCTCAACCCCCTACGGAGATGTTTGGCGAGGTTTTTTGCTAAAAACACAACTTTTGTAAGGAGAAAGAAAAGGGGACATTTTTCTTAAGATTTATTTGTTTCACCATATTACCTTGATTATTAGAGAAGGAAATCTTAAAGTAAAGAGGTTAAGAAAAAATTATAGCAAATTTAAAAATTAACTTTTTGAATGATTTGTTTTCAAAATTTTTGGAAAGCCTTTTTACATCCCCGGATTTTGCCCCTTTGTGTGTGGGCCAACAAGAAGCCACCTTTCACAGTTTTTGGGAAAAAAAATTGATTTTCTTGTCTCCAAACCAAAAAATCCCAATTGAACCATTTAGGGGAAAACCCCAAAAACCCCGGGGGGCAGAAAAAAAATTTTTTTCTCTTTTCAAAATAAATTCATTCTTTTTTTTTTAAAAACAAAAAAAATTTAAAAAAAAAGGGGGAAAATTTTCCCGTCCCCGGTACCCCCCCACCCCCCAAAAAAAAAATTTTTCGGGGTTTTTCATAAAAAAATTTTTTTTCAAAAATAAAAAAAACCCAAAAACAAAAGGGGGAATTTGTTTTAAAAAAAAAATTAATTTCAACCAAATTTTTTGTTTTAAAAATTTTCCTTTTAAAAAGGTTTTTTGGGGGGTTTTACTTTTTGGGGCCCAACCTGAATTTTGGGGGAAATTCCCTTAAAATCAGGACAAGAAAAAAAAAGAAAAATTAAAACCCTTTTAAAATTTTTTTAAAACCCTTGGGGGAAAAGAAAATTTTTTTTTTAAAAAAAAAATAAAAAAAATTTTTTAAAAAAAAAAAAAAACCCAAAAATTTTAAAAATTAAAAGGAAAAAAAAAATTTCCCCCTTTTTAAAGGGGAAAAAAAAAATCCCGGGGCCGCTTTTTTTCCCCCCCCCCCCAAAAAAACCCCCCCCCCCTTATTAAAAACAAAAAAATTTCCCCCTTGTTTCCCAATAAATTTTTAAAACCTTTTAAAAAAAAAATTTTTTTTTTATTTTGAAAATTTTTAAAATTTCCCCCCCCCCAAAAAAATCTACCCCTAAAAAATTTTAAAAAAAAAAAAAAAAAATTTTTTTGGGGGGGGAAAATTTTTTAAATAAATTTTTAATTTGGGGTTGATTTCCCCATCAAAAAAAAATTTAAAATTTCAAAAATTTTTTGTTTAAAAAAAAGGTTTTAACCCTTTTTAAAGCACCTTTAAAAATTCTTTTTCGGGCTTTTTAAAACCCAAAGGGGGGGATTCGGGAATTTTTAAAAATTTCAACTTTCTTAAAGGGGTTGGGAAGGTTTTTTTTAAACCCCTTTTTTTTTAAAAAAAAAAAAATGGTTGGGGAAATTTTAAAAGGGTTGGGGGAAACCCTGTCAAAATTTTAACACTTTTTTTTTGGGGGTTTTTTTGGTTTTTTATAAAATCCTTTTAAAAATTTTTAAAATTAACCAAAAAAGGTTTTTAAATTCCCTTTAAAATAAATTTTGTTTTTTTTTTTTAATTAAATTCATAGTTTTAAATAGTTGGGTTAAAAAATAAAATCTAAAAATTTTT